>BJBW01007369.1:21470-106768 GCA_004320125.1 Scolopax mira | reverse complement strand
CTGTCCAGGTCCCTCTGGATGACATCCCATCCCTCAGGTATATCAACAACACACAGCTTGGTGTCATCTGCAAACTTGCTGATGGTGCTCTCAATCCCTCTATGTCATTGATAAAAATGTTAAACAGTACAGGTCCTAGCACATCCCCTGAGGGACGCCACTTGTCACTGCTCTCCATCTGGACTTTAAGCCATTGAGTACAACCTTCTGGATGCGATCATCTAACCAATTCCTTATCCACTGAACATTCCACCCATCAAAACTATATCCCTCCATTTTGGCCAGCAGGATGTTGTGAGGGACCGTGTCAAAGGCCTTACTGAAGTCCAGATAGATCACATCCATAGGTTGTCCCTTATCTAGTGACATAGTCATTCTATCACAGAAGGCCACTAGGTTAGTCAGACAGGACCTGCCCCTAGTAAATCCATGTTGGCTGTCCTGAATCATCCCCCTGTCCTCCATGTGCCCAAACATGATCTTCCATGATCTTCCTAGGCACAGAGGTGAGGCTGACAGTAGTTCCCAGGATCGTCCTTTCTACCCTTTTTAAAAATGAGTGTGATGTTTCCTTTCTTCCAGACTGCAGGGACTTCATCTGACTGCCATGACTTTTCAAATATAATGGAAAGTGGCTTTGCAACTTCATCAGCCAGTTCCTTCAGGACTCTGGGATGTATTTCATAAGGTCAACATGATGAAGACTATCTCACCAGATCTAGGAGATCTGGGGAAACCACCTTCTAATAATATTGAAGTGGGCACAAAAAGAACCAGTTTCTTTTATAGTAAGGTTTGGCCATTTTGTAGTTTTAACAGCATCATGTGATGCCTTTGAGGGGGCTTTGTCCTTGTGGACCCCTTAAAATTTTATTATTTGATCCATTTTCCTGGTCAATACACATACAGGCAGACACAAAAACAGAAAACCCCTTCCACTACCTAGTGAGGACAACCCAAGGATGAGACTGTCATTATTTTGTATTGTTTCAGTTGCTGAGTGTGTGCTCACCACGACATTACAAACACCAATGTAGCACACTGAGTAACTATCTATAAAATATCTAGAGAAGAAACAGGTTCAAACAACAAATTCTGCAATTACAAACCAAAAAAAATGCTTTTTACATTTGGCTTTGCACTGACTAATCCAAGAGTGGAAAAAAAGTGATAAATTTCCGGTGTTTATACAACTTTTAAAACATCAGACGAGAGCCCCCACAGGGCTCTTCCTGGAAAAGCAGGTGCAGTTCCCAGTATGGCTGACTCAGACTCCTGTTTCTCTGGAATAAATCAGCTGTCTATCTCCAGCATAATGGGGTCAAGGGCCAGAAGCCATTTTTGGAGGCTGAATGAAGTTAAACAGACCCTGCTGTTCCATTAGACTTTGCTGCATCATCTAGCAGCAGAGAGTTCATGAGCAGACTGTCTTCTAATCCTATTTATTTATACTCAAGAGCAATGGGAATACAGAACTATCAATCAGCTCACAAGAAATAATATTGGAGAAGCCAGAGACAAGAAGTCAGAAAGCAACATTTGAAGGACTTCCCGACAAATTCCAGAAGAATAGCAGGTTTTTTGTAACTTCTCTGGCTTCTAAGGTGGACACACTTCCAGACAGTGAAAGCAGAGATCTGAGTCTGGAATTCCTGCCCACATCCATCTGCCAAAGATGAGCCAAAAGGTTAGGTTTGGTGTTAAACATCTTTGAAGACAAACAGAGATGATATTCTGTAATGAACTTTATCTCTGCTCTAAATAACTGTAATTTCTGGCATGCTCCACAGAAGACTTCATGCCAGAAAATGTGTGGTTCTCTGGGAATTTTACACTTCCTTGCAAATGAAAATTTAGGAGTGCTCAGGGAGGAATAAGATGATGCTCGTGGGTCAGACACATGAAAAGCTACCTCAAGTTATTTAGCCAGTCCTGAATCAACTAAGGAGCTAAAAGACAGTGGCAGCTTATATATTAATAAAAAGGGAAGGACTTGGAAGGTATTCAGATAGTCCATCTATTCCCTCGCAGACAGGCTAAAGGGGATGCTATAGGGACATTCCTGTCCTGATCCAGCTCTGCTGGCAGGAGTTGAAACTTTCACCGTTTCTCCAATTATTCGTCACTGCTTCTCTCTCAGGAGCTAACAGCTTCCCCCCACTCCCTCTGCCAGCAGAACAACTTTTGTGAGCATTGATCCACTGTGATTATCAATGAGCTGAACTGCCATGAACAGTGTAGCCAATTAGTTTTCCTCTTCTTGAGAGGTGACATCTCCCAGCATGAGACACCAAGCAGCTGTGGAGGACAATTGGGAGTATCTGGCAGGCAGAGTCGCTCTGTTTTGCCAAGTGTCCAGAAAGACTAGCTACATCTGTTCCAGGATATGTGGAAGAAAAGGGAATTAAATGTCACACAGCCTTACAGTGACCAGAGGCCAACACTACACGAGTTACACAGATGATCTTAGAGCGCATGAGAGGGCATGTCTTGTGGCAGAGAGAGAATGTCAAATGGGGGGATGATCATCCTTGGAATTAAGAAGAGAGATGTAGGACTGAAAGAGCTGAAGGAAATTGAGAGAGCCTGTATTTTCTGTAAAGAGGTATTATGACACATGAAAAATGTATTCATAAAAAAGTGATTGTGAAGGAGTCAGAAGATACCAAACAGCTTCAGACAAAGAGGGGAGAGAAATAATGGGAAATAGCGTGGAAGGATGGACGGTGTATTGACTGGAGGTGATCTAGGCAGGGGATAGATGAGGAAAAAAATAGAGAAAGATATTCCTCAGCAGGAGGAGAAGCAAGCTCTGAATTTGGCAGCAGCAGCAGCTGTAAGGCGCAGGGACAACAGCATCTCCTAATGAAGGCAAGAACAGCTGTGGAGACTGTCAAAATTCATAGTCAATTACTCATTAAAATTCTTCCGTTAAATAAAAGAAAGAATTTGCCTAATTTCTCTGTGCCTAACAGACATAGTATGCGTAGTCTGGATACCACCAAAATGCATCAAAAGCAGCTGACTGCATTGCACTACTCCTCATAACTGTGGTACTTAGGTAATGTAGATCATTTCTAAATAATTTCTAAACATCTGATAAGGAATTTGTCATTGAGCAGAAATATACTAGAAACAGGATATTCTTATTACAGGACTCATACACTGTGCTGCTCTGAGTATTTTATTTCGCTGATACCATTTGAGCAATGCCCTCATCCCAGCACAATTTACCCCAAGGACTTCAGTGACCTAAGCCACACAAATTTTGCCACCAGCTTGAATATGTAGGGAGGAAGCAGGCTGGTGTTCCCTCTTACTAGCAGAAACTTTCTTACTAACAGAAACAAATAATAAAATAAAATATAATCACCAACATATTTCTAGAAGAGTGCAAAGTGTAAGACAATAAAATGAAAAAAATCCTACTTTCACTTTGTGCTTTGAGTTGTAATGTCACTGTGGCCTTTGTGTTTTGCATTTCGTTCACCGCCACACACGTGAAATTTGCTTGCAAGTCCTCTTTTTTTATTTCAGTAATGTGCAAAGTGGTCTCTCTGTAATATTCTTGCTCACGTCCTTCAAAACTAGTAGAGAGAGAAAGCACTGTTGGCTTTAATGGCTAGGCACAGTTTGCACAGAAGAAAGATTATTCTGTGTTATATGTACTTACAAATTAGTTTTTTCATGAAATCTTGAAGAATCTAAGTATTTAACCCGGATATTATTCACATCCCATGTGACAGTAGCCATTGGTGGTTTCCTAATTCCCAAGCGGGCCCAACATTTCAGAGCCAAAGCAGCACCTAATAGAGAGATGTAAATATTCCATGATGAAAAACAAGTGTAATTTTATTTTCCTCATAACATTTTTTCTGCAAATCTTCATACCACCTGTGAGTTCTGTCTTAACAACTTTGACACTTTTTTCTGCTGAGAAAATGATCCATTTTGAATAGATTTGAAAAGAAACCCTAAAAGGAGATTTAAAAAGATCAATTTATGCAACACCCAGAATTACAAAATAAATTATTTACATTTGTTATGATGAACACTATGTAGACATTACTTTTGATGCTTCGCCCACATAATCAAATACCAATGAACACAGAAAGTAAATACTGGTTTATGCACAAACGTACAGGCAAACAAAGTAATTTAATTTCAGTATATATTATTTTGCGTAAGTCCTGAGTGCAGAGTCTTATCTTGGATTTTATTCAAGCTGGACAAAAATAAAGTGAAACAGTCCAAGCAAAACTAAAACAGGAAATTACTTATTAAGTATTTGTTATTAAGAAATATTTATTCCAAAGTAAGAGTTGCTGTTGCACTGGAAGAAGGTAAATTAAAACACTTTAAATTATTTCCATGTAAATCTGCATCTAAGCAGGGCTTCCATAAGATTAACAAACTGTATGATTTACATCCTGGATTGATATTAGGGAGCATAGAGAAATCCCTTCAGTTTTGCAAATCGGAGACAATAGACCCAGTACAGCAAAGGGTTTTTAAGTGTAAAGTATAATTGCTCTTTGCAAGCAGTGCCAGATTATTTATTGTGCCAGATTATTATTATCCGAGAGGGGTGGGCAGAGTCCACAGAGCACTAGAGACTGACCATCTAACTAGAGAAAGGTGGTCCTGGAGCACAGATTTTCGAGGAAGAAATGAACGGGAATGCAAGCCAACAGCAACTTTCTGAGTATGTGTCATCTCAAACAGGGTCCCAGGCCCCTGGAGTACTTGCTACCGCAGCAGTCTTGCTGTAGGGCAGGAGGAATTGAACCATAATTTCAATCCCTTCTCCCAGTGGCCCAGAAGCACCCCACCGCCCTGGGAGAAAGGTATCCTGGACTACCTATTTATGTTTCTGATCAGCTCAATCACCTTCTCCAGAAGTCCACCTTTCTCTATTTCTCTATACAAAACTCCTAGGTGGCTCTTATTCCTGCCACAAGCACCTTGCTTTGATGCTGCAAGTTACGCAGGGTGAATCTGAATCAGTAAGAACTTCTGTAGTCCTAAATGAAAGGGAGCCAGGGAGCAAGCTCTGCATCACAGACTCTTCAATTGCTATTTCTAAGGTCCACCCCTTGGTCCTGTCTCTCAGCCCTCTCAGTATCTTCAAACTAGAGAGATCTGCTCAATGCTAGCCAATATGAACATGACCCAGGAAGTCCTCCACAGCCTCATGGCCAGTGACCAGTCCCTTGTTTTCCTTCATTCCTCAAGAGAGCCACAGCCACTGTCTCCAGACTGAAACCACAAGTAACAAGGAGTATCTCTAGTTGCAGGAATAGTCCTTCCTTCTCCCTTAAGGGTACACCAAGAAGTTTCAAGGGATTTAGCTAAAGCTCTCTTTGAAGTGGATGGAAGCTGTCACCCCTTCAGCCGAGATGTAAACATTGACCATGAGAGTAATCCTAGTCTATGCCTGTAGACTTAAATTCAAACCCCCTTAAATTGCTGCTTAATACCTAAATAACCCCTCAGTTAGCTATAACTTCACATCACTGTGCTTGGGGTGAATTAAATCTGGTAAACATTATAGTGCAAAAATAGAATTAAAAATTCCATCATTACAACTTCTTGAAGATTCCCATGTTCACTGGGCCACCACAAAATGTTAATTTTAAAACAATTTATAGTCTGTACTTACCAAGCTCCACTTCTATTATACCTTTATCTTTTGGAAACAAAATTTGAGGAGGCAGAGGTGAGTGTTTTGCTTTAGAAATTAAGAAGGAAAAGAAAGCACAAATTAGTTGCAAAAAACATTTTGTAAGATAATGATTATGATCTGTAAAGTTAATATATATTTTAAGATTTTCAAACTAACACTAAAACAGTGTTTCACATGTCTGTTAGGATCATCTGATTTATTCCTAAGACTTAATATTCTTGGGTATTCTGTGCATGTTAACAGTTTAAGTATTTTCTCCCCATGTATTTAATTTTCAGCTTTGTACATAAAGGAAAGTTTTTTGTTTTTCAAGTATTTTTTTAGCTGTTAAGTTGGGGGGTGGGGGGCAGGGAGAGAAAATGCAGTTATACATTTGGGTTTGTTCTCAGTTGCTTATTTTGTTTTTAAAAGAGATAAAGAAATTCCTTCAGACATTTGAGAAATTACTCACATCCATTATATGAAATAGCAAATATGTATTTTCATGTAGTATCTGAACAGGGGCTGCTCTAGCCCACAGCTACATGCCTGTGTTCCCTTCTGTTGCCCCCATCTCTGCAGCCAGATAGACAAGCACATCTGGTTCACAGGTCCTTCTTTCTGCACATTGCTTCTTCCCTTTACACCAGTCTGCATCACCTTGTAGAAGGAATACTACGGTTTTCCTTTGACATATTTCTTTTCAGCCCCCACTAATAACTGTTATGGACAGGGCCAGATTATATGTAGCCAGTTGAATTGAATCTTGTACTCAGATCTTTCAGATTTTTTTCCCTTGTTGCATTTTTTTTTCTTTTCTTGCCCTTTATACTGTCTCATATTTCCCACTCTCAAAACATTGCTTGCTACCCTTTCCCTCATTAAACTTTTCTGTCTCGAGGCAACTCTATGAAATCCCTAAAAAATCTGCAGGAACCCGTTTAACACCCTGCTTCCCAGGCTGACAGAAAATCACATCTTTTTACCTTTCCTAACTGTTTTTATTTTCCATTAGCTAAATCCAGTAAAAAAAAAAAAGAAGTCAGGAGAAAGTCAGTAACTTCCTAGCTAGTTGACTATGCTAAGCTCTTAGCTGCCAGCATGCAAAGGCAGAAGGTCCTCTGGGTCAGTGTGGATCTGCAAGGCAACAGGAATGTACATCTTAAGCCAATATTATCAAAACATAACAGCTCCACTCGTCAGCATATTAATTTTAAGGACTGACAAAAAACTCAAAGAATTTGTCACTAAGTACTTCAAAGTTAGTAAAAATTGGAGCGGACATGACAGGCCCAGCTCAGATTTCACATGTGATATTGCAATCACTTCTTTCTGCAATGATTTCAAAAGAAAGTAAGATTAACTTTGAATTGAAGTAATTTGCCTGTGTATAACAAAGGCCTTTGTAAATTTGGATGCCTTTGTGACAAATAAAACCTAGAAATTGTCAGTGTAACACAGATACAACGACATTCCTGAGCAGTTAAAGTGTCATGTAGTCCAACAGGGTATTACAGGGAAGATGGGGAGGAAAGGCACAGCGCCTCGTACGCTACTGGCTGATTAGGTCTCAGCTCAAATCTATCTTCTGTCCAGCTCATGATAATCAGAACAAACTCCGCTACTGAGATCTGGGCAGAGCAGCAAAAACTGGAACCAAGGCTCCTACGCTCCAAATCTGCATTCTGCCCACAAAGCTGGGTGCCTTCCCAAAAAGGTCTGATGTCAGTCTACAAATTAAGATTAACTATTTTGGGACAAAAAGAAAAAAACACCACAAAAAAGAAAACAAACAACCAAACCCAAGCCCTCCCTGTCCACAAACCCCTAACAGCCCCTCTGACTGTTTTTCTACTGATCTGATTGCAGAACCGAAAACACATTTTGAAGTCTTGCAAGCTGGAGCTGTTGACTGCTGTGTGCTCTTCCCCTGACCACCATCCAAGTACAAAGCCTCCCTGAGGAGACTGCATCCTAAAGGCGCCCCAAAGCCCACATATCTTGGCCATGTTGGCTGAGTTCAAAATAACAAAGACACAGTAATCACTGAGCTCCACTCATTTTCTGTCTCTCTTTCTATATATATATTCTGTCATATTATCTCATTCAAGACAAATCTAAAAGTTTTTTAAGGCCTACTCTCAAATAAAGGCTAGACAATCAAGATGGACCAGAAGGTATTGATCACAACAAATTCTTCTTCCCTTGAACAAACAGAAAGCCGAGCTTTGTGACATCCCACTGAGGGAATGGGATGTCCCAGTACAGAAATAAGTACTGCCAGACAGCTCTACCAACCACCATATGTAACCAGAGTCATCAGAGACTTTTAACAAAAAAGCTGAACCCCCCCCCTCCCCTTGCTCCATTTGGATCCCCCATCCACAAAATTCACTTAAAAAAGCTGATCTAAAGCTTGATTAAGATAAAACAAACCAACAGAAACTCCTTTTCTCTGTAATTTACAAAAGGAGCTTCCTTTGCTTTCAGGAGACATCAGTCTTTTTTTATCTGAGCAAGCTACAAAATTACTCTTACCCTCACTAATGAAAATCCTTGTTGCTGATACATTAAACACATTTCCTTTATGAGTGTAGGTAAATTGACAAGTATAATGACCGTCGTCCTCCTTTCTTGGGTTTTTAATAAAAACATATTTTTCTTCCTTGAGGTATCTCTCTCCCTGAATAGGTTTGCAGTCCTGGAGAAGAAAACATTCTTTATTTGGCTGCAAATAGCTTCTCACGGTAATCTGATATATAGTTGGCACTCTCAGGGTTCTATTTACCTTATACCACTGGATGATAGTAGCATTCTTATAATTATCAATTGTAGGACAAACAATTCTTCCTCTTCCAGTGTCATTTGGGTAACGAATCTGACTTGGGAAACATACCCCTTGGCTGTATGGATGCACCTGCACACTCATGTGGAATGACTTTGAGCGATTATTTGAACTTTAAAAATGGAAAAAAGGTATGTCAATGATAGTATTTTTATATGGAATATATTAAATATTTTTAACAAAGATGAGTTTTAGCTTTTATAAACATATGGATGGTTATAGTTGTTCAGTCACAGACTGATTTTTTTATGACCTTTCATAAAAATAGCAATTTCAGAATGAAAAGTTACACGACTTGGTGTACACCATGAAAAAAAAGCATAATTTCCACAGATGATAATTAGATTGTATTATTAAAAAACTGGGGGAGGAGGGGAGAGGAAAGTGTGTGTCCAGTCTTATAACTTTTACTTCTCAATGTTGCACTTACAAATGTACAATACACATGTAGTTTCCAGAATCCTCTCTAGAAGTTGGCAGAAACCAAAGAAATCTATTTAAGGAAAATATTCGTGATTCCTCTTCTTCTGCAGGAATTATTTCATTAGTATTCATGTGATACCAGGTGACTTTCACAGAAGAACTCCATCGGGGACATTTTATAACTAAAGCCTCACCTTCCATTGCATCAACTGCAAATGAACAAAAGATAAAAATCTCAGATTAATTAAACCTTAGCCCCACTGAGACAAAGAAGACCTTGGCATTCCTGCATCAATAAGCCAATCATGCAACTCTAAGTACCTTCCTTGAGTTTTCAGATATTATATATAGCAAATTTATGCTCACAGGATAAAGAAAAATTTTTACCTTGAGTTAGGGAGTCACAGAATCACACAGAATCACAGAATCTTAGTGGTTGGAAGGGACCTTTGAGATCATCGAGTCCAACCACATTAAAAAACAAAACAAAACAAAACCAAACAATAGTAATTAATGTGTGGGACAGAAGGGGAAAAAAATCCCAACCTCAGACTCAAACGAGAGATACAGTAAAAAATATGAGGTTTTAATTGAAAAACAGTGATTTCTTGAAATGAATATTATGCAAATCTTTGCTTAAAATCCTGGTTTCATTCAAAACAGGAATTTAAATTCAAAGAAAGGCACTGGTTTTAATGCTGTACTATGAAGTTAGCTTTCCTTACTTCAGAATAAATGATATTTATTTATCAACAGAAAAGATCTCTTGCTCTGCCTTTAATATATAAAAAAGAAAAACAAGATTATTTTTTTCTTTCACTGAAAAGGAAGGAAAAGCTAGATGAAGGAGGAAGTCTGTATATAAAATCATAAAAAAAAAAAAAGACAAAAGCCGTAAGAGCTTATCTCCAAAGTTCACAAAAATGTGGGGAAAAAATTAATGAAATGTAACAGATGGAAAGGAAGAATCTGATGGCAGAAAGGAATTAGAGACAACTAAAAACCGTAGGAAGATGCACACACACACATTCACACAAAATTAAAAAAAAAAAAAAAGGAAGGAGTTGGCAGTAAGGCACTAATGTATTAATTTTTTTAACTGAGTGTATTTTTATTTTTGAATACTAAAACTGGTCCAGCAAAACTGGAATAAAAAAATTATGACAGATATTTAAGTGCCCAGGCACCTTTAATAGTGAACTGTCTGCTGAAAACAGAAACCATAATCTGAACGTTAAATTGCATTTTGGAGAAGAGAAAGATGAGAAAATAAGCAAGGAAGGAGACCGCACAGAGATGGAGATTGGCAAAGAAATTACAGTAGGTAAGCGAGCGTGAAAATGAAAGTAGGTCACTAAATAGCTAAACAAAACAGAGAATCTCTATCAAAAATAACACTGTGGGAGTATTGCCACTGCCTGGCTTTAGGTGCATAACCCTACAACGTGAACAGTTGATTTCTCTCCTATGGTTCTTTCTAAAGAAGCAGTCTTTTTTTACTGTTCCCACATGTCACCTTGCTTCCTAATTAAGGTAGCTAATCAGCCAAATCAGGTATGAGTACTCCCAATCCCACCATTTTAACAGTGTTTCCACCCGTGAGCCTTGAAAATACAATGGAACATATGAGGAAAGAGGGCATTGCCCCACTGAAGGAGAAACAATTGGAAATACGGCTTTCTTTCAGGAAAAAGAGGAGGAGAGGTAACACATAGAAAATGAAACACCTCATCTAAACTCGATGACACTAGTGAAAATTATCTTGGCAAATTCTTCAAATTTGGCCTCTTAATAAATCTAATCCATTTGAAAGTTATCATTCATATTATGAAATTGACAATATTGGGAAATATTTAGAGATCATCAGACTTAGAAGCAGCTCAGCCGGAGACTAGAACTACATGAGGGCTATGCAAGAGTGCATCACTGGTCAGCATCATATAGCTGAGCCAGCAGAGCTGACCCATCAGAAAGGGTTTACTATTTCGAATATCCCCCATATACAGGGAAATGTTATTGTTACATCGCACTTGTGTATTAACACCCCCACCCTGGTTCGGCAGGGTGCATATGCATATGCCCTGTTCAGGGCAATTTAATCATGTTCTTGGAAACTGTCAGGCTGGGCCCTGGAACACCAGATACTCTCAAATCCTTTCAAAAAGACCCTCTTTTTGCTTGCAGAGATGCCAAGGAGCAGAAGTAGAACCTCAGCTGAATGCCACATAAATGGACAGTACTCAGTGCATTTTAATATACAGAGAAAACACATAAAGCTAGTTTTTAAGCTGTGATTTTTGGCTTGAGGTAAACTAGCTAATTTTAGGTTTAAAAAAACATTACCAATTTGGGAACAGCCTACACATTTCTACATAATAAACCTCATCTGAAAGTATTTTAAAAAATGTTACTTACATGTTTCGGATGTCATGGAAACCGAGAGGAAGGTAGATAGGAAGATCAGATGTATACACCCCATCATATAGCTAAACCAAAAAGAAAAACATTGATATCTCAGAATATGCTCTGGCTGCACCAGTTATGCTTCTGCCATGATACTGATGTACATCTACTAACAGATAATGGTATTGTGCGATGATAAACTGCATCATGTGAGCTGCTCTGTACAGAGTGTGTGTGTAGCAGCTTTGAGATGATCCTCTGTTCATTATCAGTGCAATAGTTGAAGTTCCATTGAAACTTCTGTTATGACTTAGTTTAATGGGGGTGGGGAATTACTCTGCCACAGTGCAGAAGCCTCAGGCAGAAGCCTCTTGCTTGGTTGCTTTTTATTTGTATGGAAGTTAAATTAAACGTATATGGGAATTCTTTTCATAATCCAATGCAGAAAAAATTATACCTCAATCATATACCTTAATACATATTCTGGCTTTGAATTAAGCTCCCATCTAATCAACTGCTTAGCTACACAACACCTTTTTGGCTTTCTACAGAAGTGGAGGTATTTTCAGTGACAGCTTCTCTAGGAAAGTGTTTAACATTAAGAACAAAACCAGGTGAGTGGCATCAGCCATGCCAACCTGAAGGGGAACTGAAGAAAAGGACTGGGAAGGAATTGATATTATAATCAAGTAACAGCAGTAGGGCAGATGCCATGCCTCACCGACTGTTGTGTCTAATTGATATGCACCTGCTATGATTCACATCTTGCTGGGTGGCTCAGACACTCTCCAGCAAATCCTCTTATAAAGAAACTGGTGGACACTAGGTTGTCCGTGGACACTAGGTTGGCCTAATCTAGGAATATCTTAGGAGAAAGCAGGCATGTGACTCAGCTATATTACATAAAGTAAAAGTAGCTGTAAACATTCTACTTACAATTGATAAAGTCTTCACTTGAAAGCTGTCCTTCACTGGAGATCACAGAGTGGTGGGTTCTACTATCATTTATGAAGAAGCAGCAGTTCCGTGGTACTACAGATGGCAGGTACGTTTTCAAGCGAAATCACTTTAGAAACAAATTTCGTTTTATCTTGCAGATAGCGAGGACAAGAGAAGTAGTGAAAAATAGGCAAGAAAAGTACAGGCAAGGCAAGTACTGTCATCACACTTACTGCAAAGAATTTTTATTTCAGCGCCAAAGATTTCCAGACTAAACAAACATTGACGAACCTTAGCAAGACCTGCATTTTTGCCAAGTCTGAAATTCAGAACAAACTCGATTTTGAGCTTTCAGAAATGTCATTGGCTTTTTATTGATATGGAAAGTTTCTTCTTTTAGAAGGTTTAATAACATCCAGGGACTTATTTTTAAAACTTTAAAAATTAATTTAAAAAAACATTGTTGGAAGAGAAAAGCGTGAGAATTTCAGTGTAGTTATTTTGTAGGGATACTTACAAATCACGGAAAATATGAGGTTTAGACCAAAAAACCAGCATCCAAGCTTTAATGAAACGGCAAGGCTGATGTCATGCTTATTATGTGAAGCAAGTGACCATCCAGGAGCTCCTAGAAGCTATGTGTTTGAGGTGCTGTTCACTTTCATTAGAGATGGAGAAAAGCACCACATAGAAGCACATGCAGTCTATTGACTTTTTTAATGTTAAGGAAATCTTAGGCCAGGTTAATAAATTTTTAGAAGGTACTTTTCAGCACAACCAACGTTAGGAGTTTTACCCTGGAAGAAATGAATGATCTGATCCAGAAGAAGGTGCCGGGAGTAACCTGGGACAAGGTAGACCCTCAGGGAAGAAAGATACAGAGCAAAACAGCACAGAATAAATACTCACAGCATCAACACAGCAAAGCATTTGTCTTTGTTCATCCTTTAGAGAAGAAATTTTTTTCCTGTAACTTATTTCTGACACTACCAGGGAGCAAAATAGATTGGCAGGTAGGAATGGGGAGCTGAGTGCCATGTAGCCTGATTACTAGAGGCCTGGATCCAGTTCAGGAGCCAAACAGATCTGTATTTGCCAGCAACTCTGTTGACTTCACTTATCAGCTAAGGTCTACTTTGATCACAGTTGAAAAATTATAAGGGGAGTCATGTCTCCTTGATTTCATTTCATGTTAGGATATAGATGTACTCTAAAACATCACTTCATTCTCTGCATTAATTTCCACTCTAGTTAACTGTCATTCACGACCTGCTACTGTACCTAATCTTATTGTTCCAAATCAGTTTTGGTTACCCTATGTCCCACTTGGTTTTTCTCACAGGAGTGACATTTCTCACTTGCAGCTCACAAGAGCTCAAGTTATTGATCATTCCTAATAGTTCATCATTTCCAGATATTTGTGACTTTGCTATGTAGCATTGGCTTATGCAGAGGAGACCTCGATCTTTTGATCCTTCTTCCCATCCAGATGGACAGTTCTGCAAGCTGACTTTAAACTATTTGTTACCCACATGCATTTGGAATGGCTCATTTGTTCCAGAGAGGGGTTGACTGACACATCTGGGACTGCAACAGGGTATATACATAGTCAGAACCAGTGGTGTAAGGAAGGAAATGCCTCTAAAAGGTATTTATGCAGCCTTCCAGAGCACTGTGCCATCAGCTGCTGAATGTCTACAGGATGCAAAATACATGTATGTGAATACACACAAGCAAACATGATACACAGAACACTAGCTGCAGCAGGGCTGAGATTAGATACCTCTATATCAACTGAGACGCCACAGTAAAGTCTCCAACCAGACCCTAACAATCAGCTAAGTAAAGAATTCTAAGCTGAGTAATAAGTAGAGTCTAATGTCATTAGCACATTTGAATAATTAAATAGACATTAAAAATATTCAGAATATTCCTTCACTGCTGGGATCCTTTTCCCTGCAAGTGTTTGTTTCTGTTCCATGGACTTAATTTTCCCCAATGAGGTATACCAACAGCTATACCATCCTACTACTTTTCAGATCTATTTTGTTTACACAAGATACTTCAGTAAGATGGCAAAAAGTAAACCAACTAATTTTTAAAGGAAACCCAGTTTCATAGACTAGATTTGGAGACTGTCTGAACAGGTTCTCATTATTTTATTTGTATGTGTCTATATTGTATTTGGCCACAACTGATACCACTATTAAAAATACTGGTGAGTTCCTTATCGGCAGTGCTATTGCAGCCCTAAAAATGAAAGGACGGCGATTGACAAAAACTTGCAAGGAGCTGTGCTTTCTCCATTTTTGAGATACAGTTTTGTCCAGGAATGATGACAGCCAATTGCTTGCCTTCATCAACTCTTCTAACAAGTGCCAGAATGATCCAGGAGTAAGAAATTTGTATTTGCCTGTCATTGTATTTGCCGGTTGTTGTACTTAGCATTCTGTTTCTTGGAAAAGTTTGTCTTCAAGAGACCTTACACATATTGGGCTACCAGCCTGCACCAAAAGAGTGCAAAATAGTTGTATTGAAAAGACAGATTCTTCCCCCCTAACTTTGAAGATTGCTTTATTGATTTCTCCCCTCTCCCATTTTTAAGTTGCTGTGTTGATGCAGTTTATAAATTTACAAGCAGAGTTTGAGGCTTGCGTGTGCGAGTACATGCAATATATGGGGCTTCAATTAAAGAGGAATGGTCCCTGAAAATACAAAGAGCTCAGGCAATGAAAAAAACAATGAGATTCTCATTGCAATTTCCAAAGTCAGCAGCAAACTATCGAATTACCTCAATAAAAACTGGGGCAGAGATTGCAGTTCTAGACAGCAAACAGCAAGGGAAGAACTGAATCACTAGTGCAGATTCAGTTTGTGACATTAGTTGGCATGAAGCAAGGTGAAAGCATCCACACATCCATTTTACTTAGATCAAATATAAAAGGCATTATGAGGCACAAGACAAAATCACTAAGACACCTCGCGTCTTACAGTCAAAAGGAAGAAGTTTCTGTAGCTTGAAGCACTGAGAGACAAAGGCCATAGTTTCTGGAAAAGGATATGAATTTTCTTTCTGCTTTTGCAGATGTATTTAGAATTTACGTTTTATTACATTTGGCTGAAGTAAAATTTGCGTTTCTGTCCTCAGTCTAACATAAATTTAGACCCCCTAATATTCAGGGGAAAAAAGAAAAGGAGACATTTTCCATGCATCTCTTTCTTCCTATAGCTCACATTAACTGTATATTATGAACTTAACTCTAAGCTCTGAAAGAAAACTTTGCTGAAAAAGCACTAGATTCAAATGCAGAGATTTGGGATAACTACCTGAGTATGTCAAAACCTAGCTCAAGATCAAATACCAAAGGAAGATACAAGAGCTGGGAACCCCCTAGTTATGTTACAGAAGTAGTAGTCTCTAGGGCTCAACTCTTTGCTTCTCCAAAGGCAACTGTGTTAGTAATGTATTTGTCTTCTTTTTTCCAAAATTGTATTTGGCAACAAGCTCTTTATAGTACTGTCTATATAAGTGAACAAACATTACAAAAGTACCATACCTTGCATACTAACAAAACTTGGAAATGCTACTGCAATTTCTACTTCAAAAAGCTTCATAGACTACAACGTAAACATACCATGAAACAGAAGTTGTGTGAAATTCATTTACTAAGACATAGAATTCATCCATTCGCCTTTTGAAAATTATATTCATTTTTTTACCAAACCAGAAAACCTATTCTGACTGAAAATGAGCTATTAAAATAGCAGCAGTAACACTGAATTTCTTCTAGAACTAGCATTCACAATAGTTAACATGTACACTAGTTACAGCTGTAAATGTAAAATTTAGGAATTTCAATATTTACATATGGAAATGCTAGAATTCATATACATGTTCTTACAAGTTATTTTGAATCAAAAAAGTACATAATACTTAATACATAATACACTAAGCTCAGAAAAAAATCCATTGCACAGTAAATATTTTCTGTGTCTTTCAATAATTAGTAAAAGTATCTGCCAGAAAACTGAGGACAAATCCTTTTCTAAATACACTTCATTATAAGATAAGGCTTTACGCTGGTCCCAAAATTGTCTATCATGTAAGCGTATCCCCTATTTAAAGCTAATACTTTTTCTGGAGATAAAGAAGCACATAAACAAACTGAAATAAACTTTCTTCTTCATACTATTTCCAGCAACATCAGTTATTTTTGTTTAAATGATAATGTAAAAATTCAACCTACCATCTGGAAAATTCAGAAAGCAGAGAAGTGGCTTTCTTTCTCTGGCTGGTCTTTTGCACTTATTTCCCTGCTGTAGCATGTAGCAGATTTAACTGGGTTTTAACTTTTTTTAACTGGGTTGTGCAATTCATATCTGTAGGAGCAAGATAAATAACTTCATTTTGAGACACCTCCCACTGAACTGAGTAGAACATGCAAACTACTATAGGAACCTTAGATACCTATCAGAGATGGCATCTCATAGTTCCAATTAATCAGATATCTTTTACCAATAACATAGGTTTTCCTTTAATCACAAATTTTTCAGTTTCAGCATGTTTATACTCCAATAAATCTGCTGGCTGGTTATTTGCTTTCTCACATGCCTGGGGAGAACAAAGAAGGGACACTCAGCCGGCAGAGGGTGCTTTGAAACAGATTTTGTTTGAAAACAAGTGACAGGTTTGCCAGGTCTAGTCAGGCAGCAGCTCCGAGAGGACAGCTCTGAAGTCCCTGAAGAACAGGAATCAGTTTTTAGTCAAGGAAAGCACTTCACTGAAGCTAAGCTGATAAAAGAAGGCTGCTGAGAAATGAGGTGTCTGCACCAGCAGCTAAATTAAGTCTCTGAAGGAAAGAAGGCTAGAAGGGCAAGGGACTTCCACAGGAAATACAGAAGCAACTCTGGGAGAGCAAGAGGGAGAGAGAGAAGTTGCCACAGCAGTGGACGTGACCCGGAGTACATAGAATACAGAGACATGACACAGTGCACAGAGCAGGTATTCAGGAGGCTGCACAGGGCACCAAATGTCTGAAAGACATTTTCAGGACCAGTGTTCAAGATGACTGAGCAGCTTAAACCATCAGCTTTAAATTTGGACCCATCAGACCAAACTATCCCCTCTTTGTGCAGCAGCCAGTTTAAAGGGATAATCTCAGTACCAAATCAGCCAAATTCCGGGGGAACATACCCGTTTATGCATCTTAGCAGAATAACCCCTAAAGGCATTTTGAGAATCAACTGTTCATTCTTTCTTTCAGCAAAGAAGATTTTATACTATGGTCATTCCAAACTCTAACTTTTCCCTGGCAAGTTATCACTTCCAGCATTCCTGGGACTCACACAGCAGCTCCACATCAATACGCAAAGGTATCAGCAATTGTACACCAGTATGCAAAAGTCTTGCTGATGTCACAGCCAGGCTTGTCCCACTTCTTGATGTAGCATTTCCTTTGAAGTGGTCTGGGGGTTGCACATCCCATATGACGCAGAAAATGCCAAAGAGCTAAAAAAAGCCCTGCAACAAAAAAATCTCACAACAGTCAACCATTCAGGGTCAACTCAGATTTTGCCTACCTTGAAAAGCTCACAAACCAGTCCCTGCTCAGGTTTATGCAGTTCACTGGAATCAATACCTTCCTCATTTCCTGACATTATTTGCTAGAGACTTGGGCAAAATGTCTGGAGTAACCATCTGCATTCAGTGTTAGATACAGCATCCTCTCACCAAAACATGTCACGTTACTCCAGGAATATGTTAAATACATTCAGGACAAGCTAACTTCCATTGCCTGGATACAGAACGAGTTCTTCTGTCATAAAATTCACTAAAACTTAGATCAAGCATGCTCATTGTGTTGCTCATATCTCAGAAGAGTCCTTCATCCAATGGTCCATTCCCCATGCCAAGGTTGTTCCCAGATCATGACAGAGGTGGGAAACCAAGCTCCTGGCTAAAGGGTATAGTTGCCAGCTCAGCAAAAGCCATCCTGCAGCTTTCATAAGAAACAACAGTCAGTGTTAATGTTTTGTAACTTTTGGTCCAGCTTCTAAAAGAATTCATGTTTGATAAATAAATGGAAAAATATGCTTACAGTAAAATGGCGAGAAATTTCTTTGAGGACCTAGATGCCTCATGCTCCTTTGACAGCCTTCAGGCATAGCAAGGCCCAACAAGCATGAGAATCATCTGTTCTCCAAACAAAGAGGTCAAGAAGTAATAGGCTTAAACTGAAGCAGGGAATAGTAGGCAAGGCAGCAGGAAAAATCTTTTCACAGGAAAGCAGATTAAACAGTGGAAGAGTTTGCTGGGAAACTAGTGAATCTGCCTTAAAGAAAAATCTGGTGTCAGTATCAAAATGCTGTAGAAGTCCCGCAGATCCTTACCAGGACTAGGACTTAATGGTCCAGAAACTCAGCTGTCTGTGATTCAACAGCTGGTTTTGGTGCAGCACAGCTGTATGTACTCAACTCAGTTGTGTTGTCAAAATGACTGTGAACGAGCTGTGAAAAGTATGCAAGTTAAAGCCACGATAGATACAAAAAGTAAAAACCCATATCAAATGAAGTTATTGAGATCATAAGAGTGAGGAGTCAAGCATTCAAGAGGAAGAATGATGACATGAAAAAAGATAAAGTCCTGAGATAAGGAGAGATAGGAAAACAGCAACTCAGCAACATCAAGGTTCACTCTGCTCCAAGAAAGAAATAATGCTTAACATAGCAGCGTATCGGTCCCAGGTGTCTAATACCTGCCTCTATTATCCAGGAAATAATTGCTATGTACATTTTTTGCACCCTGCTCTTGCAGACTGTCTTGCACACAACAGGGGACACTTGGACAGAAGTGACCCTGGCAGGGAAGGTTTCACTATCTGCATTTGTTGAGGGTGAGCTGGGGACCATTGGCCAGCTAGCAGGGGAAGCTGCTGTTGGGTGTGACCATACCCATGGTAGGTCTCATGTTTATCAGCTGTTGGGGATCCACCCTATTGAGGTTGCAGCACTCTTCCTGTTCCCCTGTGTGGTGGTACCTTACATGTGGCTAGCATTGACACCTCATGCTTTGTGCAAAAGAGAAATTAGAAAGATTTTTCAAGGGTTATAATATTCTGATGGGGATGGATCCCTCTTCTTTCAAGGTAAGAGTTGCCCCGGTCTTTATCATGAACCATGCTGTCCTATTACCACCCATGTTATGATAAAGATGAATGGGTTGGTCCCCAAATAGCTCTGCTGGTTCTTTTCTTTTTGAATTTTGAGACAATTGTCCCAAGAAGACACTGTTGGGAGGTACACGCCTAACCAGAGTATATTGGAATTATGTGACAAGACTTGAGGGGGTGCAGGAGTTGCTTCTATGAGAAAACACCAGGAGATGCCACCATGTTGGATAGAGCCAGTTTCAGTTCACCCCAAGGCATACCCACTGGTGGGAAAAGCTGAGTCCATCAGCAACACTGGTCGCATTTCTGTAATAACATATTTAAGAAAGGGTAAAAACCACTGCATAGCAACTGTGAGAGAGGAGTGAGACAATGTGAGAGAAACAACCCTGCAGCCACCAAGATCAGTGAAGAAGGAGGGAAAGGAGGTATTCCAGGTGCTGGAGCAGAGATTCCCCTGCAGCCTATTGAGAAGACCAGGGTGATGCAGGTTGTCCCCTGCAGCCCACGGAGGAGCAGGTAGATGCACCCTGAAGGAGGCTGTAGCCCACGGAGAACACACACTGAAGCAGGGTCCTGGCAGGAACTGAGTACATGGAGAGGACCCCATGCAGGAATAGGTTTTCTGGCAGAACCTGGGGCCTGTGGGGGACCCACACTGGAGCTGTCTGTTTCTGAAGACTGCACCCCATGAAAAGTACCCACACTGGACCAGTTGATGAAGAATCATAACCCATAGGAAGAGCCCACACTGAAGAAGTTTTTGGAGGACTGTCTCCCATGGGAGAGACCTCGCACTGCAACATGGGGAGTGCGAGGAGGAGGGAGAATCAGAAACAAAACATTATGAACTGACCACAACCCGCATCCCCCATCCCTCCGCACTGCTTGGAGGAAGCAGGTAGAAAAATTGTGAGTGAAGCGGAGCCTGGGAAGAAGTAAGCAGTGGAGGGAAGGTGGTTTTAGTTTGGTTTTATTTCTCACTACCCTACTCAGTCAAATTAATCAAGTAAAATTCATTTCCCCAAGTTGAGTTTGATTTACCCTTGACAGTAATTGGCAAATGATCTCCCTGTGCTTATCTCAACCTTCCCCTGTCCTGTTGAGGAGCGGGAGCAATAGAGTAGCTTGGTAGACCCCAGTGGCCAGCTAAGGTCAACTGCAGCATCCCACACAGTAGGTGAGGACATGCATGTGGACCAAAAAAAGATTAATAAGAATTTAAGCGTTACAAAGCCATCAGTATTTTCAGCATACTCATCTTTCTCCATCATCCCACCAAGGCAGATGTCTTTTGTAAGTATTTCAGCTCTTCTATAGTTGCCAGCTAGTGTCTTAGAGTTCAGAGGATGCAAAATGGAGGCAAGAGTATCTTGAAGGAAGCAATTGGCTAAAATAACAAGAATTATATCTGCCCTTTTTAATATGGCTGGTATGTATTTACCTTTGGGTTGAACATTGATGTGTTACTTGGGAAGTTACTTGATCATCAGCAGTTTATAAAAGATCTTAACAATGATAGTTATGTTGTCAGACTAAGGAGAATATTGAAACAAAAAATCTTGATGTCATCACCAGAGCCTTTGTATCTTAAAGCAGATTCCCTTTCTAAAGCAGTTCTCAATTTCTCTGCTCTATGCCTTGCCCCAAAAGAAAAGCAGCTGCACCACCATCCCATCTGGCTGGATACAGCCAGCCAGAATGAAAACGACAACAGCTGTTCTGAGTCTCACCGGGCTGCCAGCACGATCCCCAGGGAGAGACCACAAAGGCCACCAGAGAGAGGATCAGTGCAGTACATCTGTTGCTCTTACAGAAATAAAAATACCCCACTGAGTCCCCAGGATCATCCATTCCCACAGGTGGTCATGTCCTTGGATGCCAGAATGCCTTACAGTACAGAGATGACAGTGAGTCTGAGCAGGCAAGCATCTTTGGGCAAGAAACCTATCCAAAGTTTATTCACAAAAGAAAAACTAAATAAACCAGCCCTCCCACGTCTAATTAACTTCAGGCCACAGACAAGATGTGCCTAAGTGAAATTTTCCAAATTTTAAGTCAGAGACCATTAGATCCAAGTGGTCATTTTTTGGTGCAACAGCATAGGCTAATGCCAGAAGTCCCAGGCCCTTACAGCCAACCCTTCCCTCAGAGTGCATGGGAAGCTAACTCCCTCCTGGGCAGCACCCACTCTGTTTCCCATCACTATGGAAACAGATTATTCAGCACATCATTGTTGCTTCTATCTGATCTCTTTGCTGAGAATAAGGAGATCTTTCTATGGGATTTCTTAGGAAGAAATTTATACAAATACACAGTATTCTGGAAATCAAAACTTGGATGCAAAAGACACAGTTCTTACTAATTTTACAGAACTGGAAACAATTTGGATTCTCTGGAAAGTCACATTTGTTGACAAAGAATATTGTTTATAACTACTTTTTCCTAAATAGTCTTGTTTGTTCCTTAGTATTTATGAATTACTGGAATCTAATGTCTTACTGATGAAAGAAGGTCATGACGCACTGATAGCACCCAGGACCAGAGCTTTAGTTGTAAAAATTAATTATATTTTTGACAATATCACTATTTAAGAAAATGTTTTCTTTCTTTCCATAGCTTATGGACTGGGTTTTTAGAAGAACATTTTTGGTGATAATTATCTCATTGTATTTATAATCAGATCCAGCTACAACTTGGAGCACGCATTCCTTGAAAGTTTAAAATAATTTGGAAAGAAAAACAAGGTTTCTCATGAAAACTAGAACTACTGAGCTTTTCCTATGAAAATAAATTTTTTACAAGAAAATTATTTTTACTAGAATACAAAAAAATAATCATTTTTGTTAGTTTTTCTGTAGTTGAAGCAGCTGGATGCCCAGACCCCAAGGAGTCCCCTGCTAAAGTTCAGAAACCCTTATATTGCCAAAGCCTAGAGCACTATAGAACCCTAGAGCACTTGTCAAGGCAGGGAGGCCTATGAACATGAAAACCTTTTCTGCCCCTGGGTCACAGAAGGTTGTTACATGGAATCTAAAACAGAGCATATCAGCAATTGGGCTGCTCAGTAGAACCGTATATATCCAGTTTGGCCATTTGCAAGAAATTTTGGGAATAAAGAAAATTTCCTGTCTCTGTAAGCTGTAGAGATACCAAATGTCAAGCAGAGTTCCTTTCAGTACTTATTACCTGAGGTTTCAGCCTTGTTTCTTTCACCATGAAAATATAAACTCACTCTCCTCACTCACCAAAAATCCTCTGTTTATGGAAAAACTTCTTGCAGCTCTCCACATGATTTCCTGCAAGTCTTCTTGGGAGATGACGTGTTCCAGGAATGAAGCTTCTTTTCCTGTCAGATTAAAATGAGCTATTTGTTCACATCTGTGATCACCGTGCCTACTCCCCCCGCAGGACACAGCCCTGGGGTCTCGATTGCTCAAGTTTCTATTGTCCCCCAGTGTCAAACACATAATTTCTGTAGGATTCTACAAGAAAAACAATCTTTATGTAATATATGGTCTGTTGCAAACCCAGGCAGGTCTTCACCAGGGGTACTTCACAGATTTGAGCGGTCTTCGTGTAAAACAATTTGGCCTGCCAGCTGCCAATAAGAAGCACCAGTTGCTGGGAAGATGCAGGAGAAGCCCCATCTGCTTTCTCTGTAGGATGAAGGTGACTTTATATGGGTGACCCACTACTACACAGAAATTCAGAGCTAAAAAGTGGAGTTTCTTCACATTAGGCAAATTTTTTTTTTTTTTTAAGCCATTTATTCTTTTAATTTTGAGTCCATAGAAGACTTCCAGGAGAGAGCTCTCTAAAGCAGTGGAGCACAAGCTTCCCCAGAGCCCCTGTGAGAAGGTTAACCCATAGCTAATCAATGCCTACAGTAGAAATATGAGTTCCCAGCATAGATTCAGCCAGAAGTGGAGGTCAGTTGATACCTGGTTTTCTATCCAAAAGTGTTTGATTAGAAATGTCACTTTTCCACCTCATTTCCTTGGCCAGCAGCAGAACTTGCACAATCTCCTAGCTGCTTCTGAGGACCTCGGAGCCTTCAAGAGATGTAGGTTTCAAGCCTGATTCAAGCCTGAGTCCATGACCACAGGCATAACTGTTCCTAAATTTATATTCCTAGACAGCTAACAGCCTGCAGAAGCAAGCTTGTCCAAGACTTCCCACATTAGCAGTGAAGAGTGTGATCTGCATTGTACAACACAAGCATGTATATTTTTGTGTCTTCTTCTCACCAGCCTCACTCTCAAGAGACCAACTGCCGTACTATTTGGTTTGTTATTGTTAGCCGTTGATCTACACAAAGTAGTATTTTTAGAGAAAATAATCTTACCAACACATAGTGATCAGCATTCACTACCTGGGAAAGATTTCTTGGGGTCATTTTGGATTTTCTCTGAAAACAGCCTGATTTTTCTCTGAAAACAGCAGCTGCCTAGAGGGCAAACAGATAGCGAGGAGTTATTAGCAAAAGAAGAGAACAAAACAGGAAATGTTATTACACTGATGCAACATAACCTTATCTTGAGCTCTGCATGTAATTCCGGGTACCAGTGACAAAAAGGATATAGTAGCATGAAAAAAGTTACTAAGAGCAATAAGGATATGAGTTTGCTGCAAGGATAAGCCAAATTGACTTGCTCTTTGCAGCAGAGGAAAGGGAGGACTTGCAGCACAAGGGAAAATTACACAGGGAATGATTTTTCAGTACCTCTCATGATAAAAGAAATAGGAAAAGGATCAAACACATGGTTAAGACAGAGAATGGTACTCTTTCACATAAGGAAGGTTGGAAATTTGGGTTGGAAGATCACTTCCAACCCAAACCATTCTATGATTCTATGATAAACAAAGACAGAAACTAATTGCTACTTGAAGCTTTCAAAAGTAGATGCATAGTTGGGTTCAAAAGGCATGACTTGAGTTTAAGGGAAGATACAGTAGTCACCATTTAAAATGCTATTGGAAAAGTTACTTTAATTGAAGATGTCCATCCCACATGATTGACAGGGTTCATCATCCTCCCTTTTGCCAGTTTTTGATGGCTTGTGATTTTGGTTAGCAACAGAATAAAGACCAGGGCATGGGGGGTAGGGTAGATTGTGCAAACTGGTATGATAGCTCTTATTTTCTTACATTAATAGGGAAACAGAAAAAACAGAAGAGTGGAGGGAGGTAACTCTTATTTGAGTTTAAATTCTCTTTTTTTTCCATTCCCCATTCCATAGGGAAACTACACTTTAGGGTCAAAGATAAACCATATTCCAGCTCCCTTATCTTTACAAAAGAGCAGTTGAAACAAGTAGGTCTAAAAGAACAAAAAATCAAAGATGCTTAGTTTTATCTCCTCAGGTGAATGTGTTGGTATCTCTCAGGGATCAAAAAGATCCCTAATGCAGAAGTAGAAGTAATAAAAAATTATTAAAATCATATGAGTCCAGTGAATATCTGTCCTACAAAGACTGACAAAGCATAGCCCGTAAGCCCTCCTGTACTCTTGATTCCATGGAGTCTGGGCTTTCAACAAGCAGAACTGCACTACCATGTACAAATTGGCCCAGGTACCTCAGAAGGAGCAGAAAGTGTCCTAGTAGTAGTTGAGGGAGCGCGTTTTTTCTTCAGGGTAAGAGAAGTCACCAGTTTCCTGATGACCTTTCTAACTACAGGGCTAGTATGAGAATGAAGAACTGAGCGGGGGTGCACCATGCATTCATGTTTTTTTGTATCATTAAAGCTGTTTCTGCTCCTTTAGCATCTGTTCTCAGAAGACAGATAAGCTAGCTTACATCATGACTGGGGGTGGAAGTAAGCATTTCCTATTAGTTCTCTTTACAGTCAACAGCAAGAGTCTCGAGTAGCAAGTTTAAGGAGTAGAGCTCCCTCTAAAGGTCTTAGAGGTCCTCACCTTCCGCCATAACCAGAGAAACATACTAGACTGTTCCTCTCCATTTGCGGGGTGTGTGTGCCTAAATTTGGGCAAAGGCATTGCCCACAGGCGCTCACGTTTCTAGCTTGGCAGGATATCACAGAAACTATATGAAGTTCATGCAAATTAATTTATCCTAATTTGCTCAGACAACCCGGCGTTTTCTGAATGAGAGTGCTTGTGTGGAGAGCTCTTTCTACAGGCCTTCCTCCCGCTGCTATCACAAAGCTTATTCATACTGCAAAGTCAGCGTAAAGTTTCTATCAGGTTGGCTTTCTGCCCCAGCAAAACCTCAGGTGTCAAATCTGACCTTTGGGCAGCCACAAAGTTTGAATTTTAAGAGCTCAGCAGAAATGGCATTCTATCATATGAAATAAAACTAGAAAATTGGTTTAATCTCTCTCCACATCACCAGCAAAAGCAGCCTTTTTCTATGAATTCATATGCTAAAGGATGGAAAAACAGTTTAAAAACAGTCATAAGTAGAACAGCAACTCTGTGTCTGATAAACCAATGAAGGAAACATACATGTAAAGCAAGCACTACGTTATATATTCTTTGAAAAATAGCTGGGAGACACTGAAG
The DNA here is from genome assembly GCA_004320125.1 of Scolopax mira. Lineage (NCBI taxonomy): Eukaryota > Metazoa > Chordata > Aves > Charadriiformes > Scolopacidae > Scolopax > Scolopax mira. Next base: position 80,798 of record BJBW01007369.1, on the reverse strand, counting down.
TCCTTGAGTTATTCTGTTCAGTTTGTGTTGTCTTTCTGGAGTAGTTTATTATGAAGTTTCAGAAAATACTGAATTACACTACAAAAATGTCTGATAAGAAAATCTAAATCAAAGAAAAAATAATTCTCTGTAAACACTTAAAAGTAAGCACTTAGCAAAAGAAATAGAAAACAAATAAAATCGTGGCCTGTTTTCCAGCTTATTCATTGCAACAGAAGATTAGCATATTAACCCAGCACAACAAAACACATCTCAACTACATTTTCAAGAAACAGCATGAAGAAAGAAGGGACATGTCTCTTCTGAATCTGCAGATTTCAGAAGAAGAAACTTTAAATGCACAACTAAGCATTCTAACAAATGTCACTACAACCTCTTCTAACCAGCACAAAGAGGACTGGGATTATGTGCAAAAACCCCTCTGAGATTGCAGACTTCAGTGGGCATACCTTTCAGTTATGTTTCCTTTCAGTTAATCAGTCACCCAATCAATCAGCTTCCTACCCATAACCATTTTTTCCATCAACTTCACCTCTAACTCTTACTGGAAATTCCATTTGCCAGTAAATGTTTCCTATGTTTCACCTAAAGTGGACATCAGTAATTCTGATTTTACTTTTTTCTTTTCTTTTTTATTTTTGTTGTTGATGTTGCTCTTTTGAGCTGGAGAACAGAAAGCCTGTAATGGAAATCCTACCATTAAATAACATCTGCATATTGTTGCTATGGACAGTTCCACCTACAATCATAGCTAAAAAGATGGAATTTAAGGAGGTTGTAGAAGTAACTAGTATTTGTCACAACTATTCATACGGGCTCTAGGAGAAGTTGAATTCCAAATACATTGTTATAACTGTATTTAGATCTAGCCCATGTATCTCCCTGCATGATGATGTTGTGCACAATGATGCCAGTAGAAAAATCTTTGAGGTTACAGGTACTACCTCCTTTTTTTTTCTGTTTTATTACTTCCTCCTCTTTTTTTCTGTTTAGTCTTTTGAGTCAAACAATGCCTGGAAGGAAATAGCTAACTTCTTATGACTGAAATTCTGGGTAAATCAATGAGAAGCAAGAACCACCCAGAAGTTTCAGTCAAAACACAATATCCAATAGGAAGTAGTAAAAGCCCATTGATACAACCTGTACAGATCCCTCTGTCTAGCCTTCTGACCCTCAAGCAGATCAACACTCCCACTTGGTTTGGTGTGATCTGCAAACTTACTGAGGGTGCACTCAATCCCCTGATCCAGATCATCAATAAAGATATTAAACAAGACTGAGCCCTGAGGGACACTGTTAGTGACTGGCCGCCAACAAGATTTCACCCCGTTAATCACAACTCTCTGGGCACAGCCATCCAGACAGTTTTTTACCCAGTGAAGAATACACTTGTCTATGCCACGATTCACCAGCTTCTTCTCCAGGAGAACACTGTGGGGATAATATCAAATACCTTACCCAAATCCAAGCAGACAATGTCCACAGCCTTCCCCGCATAGAGAAGGTGGGTCATATGGTCATAGAAAGAGATCAAGTTGGTTAAGCAAGACTTCCCTTTTATAAACCCATGCTGGCTGGCTCTGATCCCTTGGTTGCCCTGCACTTGCTGTGAGAGCTCACTCAAGAAGGTTCTCTCCATGATCTTTCCCAGTAGCTAGGTCAGGCTGACAGGTCTATAATTCCCTGGATCGTCCTTCTGGCCCTTCTTGTAGATGGGCATCACATTGGCCACCCTCCAGTCATCTGGTATCTCTCCTGTTGACCGGGATTGTTGATAGATAATGGAGAGAGTCTTGGTGAGCTCTCCCGCCAGCATCCTGAGTATTTTTGGGTGAATCCCGTCCAGCTCCATAGACTTATGCATGTCTAGGTGCATAAGCAAATCATTAACTACTTTCTCCTGGATTATGGTGGGAGTTGTTCTGCTCTCCATCCTTATCTTCCAGCTCAGGAGGCTGAACACTCTGGGGGTAGCTGGTTTGACTATTGAAAATGGAGGCAAAGGTGGCACTAAGTATCTCAGCCTTCTCCTTGTCCTTAGTTGCAATGTTTCCCCCCATATCCAGTAAAGCTAAGTCTCAGATCATGCTGCTTACTATGGGACACGACCTTTTTCACTCAGCCCCTTGACCTGATCTGAAAGTCCATCAGATGCAATGCATAGAAAAAAAAAAAATCCTTAAAATCCAAACATGTGGCCAGAGAAGAGGCATTATCTTAGTGTGTTCCTGGCATGTCACTACAAACTACACAGGGGGCTCCAAAGGACCACACTTGAGTGTTGGAAATGATACAGTCACAAGAATACGGACCATCAAACACCTGCTTAACCCTCCCAAGGCTGTGCTTTAGGAGCAATGCTTCTTGCACCATCCTAATCACCCACCCTTCCCTTCCCTGCCTCTCCTGTGACAGAAAAAAAATATTTTGCATGCCTAGATAGGTAGGTCTGTTTTCTGAGCTCTCTGATAAGGAAAAAAATAGCCAAGAGGAACAACAGAAGCACAGTTACTTTTCAGCTGGTTTGGTTCTTGGTTCTCAGGTTTCACAGACGGGCAGCTGTTCTGGCACAGCAGAATGGGCAACCTTGGAGTGGGTGTGGGCAGACAGGGAGCAGGACAGTCAAAACTACTGAGGACAGGGAATAAGCACATGTCAGACCATGCCAAAAGAACAGCAAAGTTGTTTTTAAAACTCTCCTGATAGCCAGCTGCACTGGATGGCAGCACCAGCACGAGCACCAGCACGATACCCGAAGACATTTCTCTGGTCACTTCATGTTGCATGAGTCTTTGTTAACCAAGAAACAACAAAGAATGCTGTTTCCTTCAAGATAAAAGTTGACTGTTTTAATGCCTCTCAAGGTCCAAAATCACCTTAATATGTACAGATATATTTGTTTCTCTAGGGGAGGATGTGGTTAATTGTGTTATGCAATAACACTAGACCAACTTAGCATTATTATATTTGAATGGAAATAAGCTCTGCTCTCTGTGGTTTTCAAGGCTTACAGAACTGTGTTTGCATTCTGATACTTCACACCAGAGACTGACTTTCCCACTAACAGCAACAGACTTTGCAGGAAGCCCAAAAACCTCTTTTTCACTCTCAAAAGAGAAAGTCAGCAGCCTGCCTGAATCTAAATATTTGCTGAGTAAGCATGATAAAAGCATCTCACTGTAAATACACAACTTCATTTGACACCCATTGCTACAGGCAGTGGAAAAATGCCATGAAATATTGGAGCAACACAGGCCAAACAAGCTACACAAAACCCAGCAGGTTTCACGTGTGTTTTTTTGTTTGTTGCTACAGAGAGGGAAAGAAAGCAAAATACTAAAGAAACCTCAGGGTTCACACACCAGAATGTTATCTTGATCCCAGGGTTTCAGTGGAGCTCCGATTTCATGTCTTGAGTGCAAGAGGTGACATCCATGTAGTCTGAATTAGCCATTGTCCATCAGCTGCCAACGTTCACAGCTGCCTGCTGACGCTTGTAGGCAAACAGGCTGACAGGAGACCAGTGTGCACCGAGAGCTCAGAGCACCCCAAGATCTCCAGGAGCACTTATAGGACAATGTCACTCGCTTTTGTTCAACCATCACTGTGTTCTGAAACTCGCAACACTAAAACACCCCAGATAGTCTTAGCTAACAGCTAGTGGGGACAAAACCCCTTAGCCTGCCAGCACAAGGTCTCTCTAGAACCAGTGCTGCAGCTTGGTAAGGCCAGATCAAGCAAGAGCAGAGAGGCTTCTTGTAGGAGCATTTCTGGTCTACAGGAAGGGCTCTTTTTTAGGGGTCTGCCTGCTGTTGGCTCCATTCCTTGGTCTTGAGGAAGTGCATGAAGAAGCACTGAGGATAGGCCCAGAATCAGACCTGAGACACTGCATGAGCAGCCTACAGGATGGTCACAGCACTGAAGTGACACAGCCACGGCACAGGAGCCACACCAGCTTGAGCTGTGAGACAACTCTTGGCCCCAGGAACTGGTCAGCTGGAGCTACTGGAGCCAGCACATCTCTCTTCAGCCTTTACAAGCCCCAAGCCAGAGGAACAGAGTCGCAGCATCTGTAACCAAATGTCATTACACATCAAAAGCCTCCTTTTCCTCCCCAAGGCATTCAGGATCACCTCCAGGTGGGTACATCCAGCACTCCATTATAAAATACAGGTGCAGGTTTTCAGCGTAGGCCAAAACCAACTGCTTCCACAGCTCCACTTGGAAGTGCTCTGTAGTCGCTGCTTGAAAATAGGTTGATGACAACAAACCAGGAGCCTTTAGAGGAACTAAAAAAGAAAAGGCTGCTCTGCATCTAAGGCAAGGGAATTTCCACAACATCCGGTCTTGTAAGAGGAATGTGGTGATCCAGGAGGTGGCCTCGCTCAGGAAATCAAAAGAAGATCATCAGGCTGATTGGAGTTATCTTCAAGGAGAAAAGACAGGAGCAGTGAAATATGCCCATAGTAAGAAAAATTGGCACTTTGCTACTTCACATGTGCCATAAGTAGTTCAAAATGCTACATGTGATTTTAACCATTACATAGGGTGCTATTAGCTTTACTCATCTTCACCTCCTCCCTTCTTCTCCCCCACACCAGGCCAGGCCACAAAGACTTTATAATGCTTCCAGATCTAGGTCAAATTGGCTATACACTTGCAAAGCATTACAAGGATTTTTTTTCCAATTAGCCTCTGAGATGGTATTTAGTTGCCAAAGAAGAAGTCATACAGTTATTTTTAAAATAGCATGTTTTCTTTTGCAAAATATGCATTTTGATTTAACTCTTGTTATGATCAACCAAGAATTCTCATTTTATTTCCTATGAAAAACCATCTGATACTACCCACCAGGACTCTAATCTGTAAATGGAAATAGCCACTACCCTGTATTATTCACATCCTTGAGAGAAAACTCCCTTCTCAAGCACTCTAGGACCTGTGGTATCTCACCAGGGCAGGCATATGAGTAAGGTTAGTTTTTTTGTGAGAAGCAGCTGTGTGCCACTGAGTATGAAATGGGCAAGAGGCAACTTCTTTTGGTGGGTTTCAAGGAAGAGAGAGATGCACTGAAGATAAATAAGTGCATGGCCTGACTCCCAGATTCCTCAAGCCCCACCAAGTTCATTGAGCCCCCCCCTGCATAACTCCCAGCCTCCCCCAGGAAACCAGTGACTGCTCATAGCTTCCCCACAGCTGGAGCAGAAAATACCAGCTTTGGCAGCGCCGTACATTTGAGGGCCACTTGAAGTATCCCTGGGGCTGCTCTTGGACCCTTCAGTCATCAGATGACTTTCACATATCTTAACGTGTACACTACTAGAACACTTTAAAAATTGCCATCTGAGTGCTTGCCACAAAATCCAAGTGCTACTGAGAGGTCCTTGAATTGATGACAGCATTATGAACTACATTTATAGCAACATTATTATTAATAATTATTAATACAGGCATTAATATAAGTACACATTTTTTCTGAAGAGAGATTTTGCCAAAGGTTTTAGATAGTCTTTGAAACCACAAAATTACTTCCATTATGCAAACTCTCTTCAACTTCCAAACCATATGGCTGTAGATTCATTAAAAAAAAAAAAAAAAAAGTAAGAAAAAAAAAGGCTACATACCAGCAAGGAAAAGAGGGTTTTCAAGGTCCCTGGAGCCTGGGCACACCACCCAAGGCAAAGATTTAGGACTGATCGTTTCAGGTAGCAGACATGCTGCCTGTGAAATTGGACTCCCAAATCATCAGAGCCAGGGAAAACTAGCCAGTGCTTCCCGCTCCCAGAACACTGTGACATTCAGTTTTGAATGGTCTCCATGATGCACCTCACCTCTCCTCTCCGATGGCAGCCCACAGGCAATTCTTCTTCAAGGACTCCATCTTGCCTACCATCCATCAGCAGACTAGGGTTCCTACGAACACTTCAGCATCCCAGACTCCCAACATTTTCTTACCATGTGACCATCGGATCCACTTGTTCCCAGGTCAGTGGATTAGGTAGTTAAATTAGGCACAAATTCTCTATACTTCACTATATCAAGTGAGCTATTGGACTCTCAATTGCCTGGGAACACTTTGTGTTTGTAACAGTCCCTCAGCCATCATGCGTGGCAGATCTGCTGGAATGCAGATCCCAAATGAAGTGGTCTCCATTCATAGTCTTCTTTCTCGGAATAATCAATGGGGAAGGATTGCTCAACATCAAGCAATCAGATTTAATAGAAATATGCTCAAAGAAACACAGCTCTACAGAAGACAACTCGTCCCCATTCCCAAATTAGTTCTGAGGCACTAAATTAACAGATGTACAGACTCAAAGGCCAAAAATCTAGTTCTCCACTAAAGGCCAAAAATCTAATTCTCCACTAAATACCCTCCTAGTTCCTACAAAGGACGGGGTAAGCACTAAAAATAATAGTTACAGTATAATTCAGAACAGCAATCATAAAAATATCTTCATTTTTTGACTCCTTGATTATTTTTTTTTTAGCGTTGTGGCTTGGCATTATTAGCATCAGAACTTCGTTATGATTCTATGTATGAACAGAGTGGCTTTATTATTTTTTTTTTCTTTTTAACAGGGGAGAGCTTCATTCCCGGGCGTCACTAGGTGGAGGCATTGCACAGCACAAGGCCGGCACAGCTCCTGGCTGCGGGATTTGGGGGGCCCCCACAGCCCCTTCCTATGGCAGATGTTGCTGCTCCCTCACCAACCCTCACCCTGGGACCCCTGGTCTTTTCCCACCCTCAGTTGTCTGCTCTCTTGCAACGCAATCCTTTCCCCAGTAAGAAACCAGTTCACCTCCTAATTTAGGTATCCAACTAACCCCATGGCCCAACCCTCCAAAAAAAGTCAAATAAGCCAAAGTTAGCAGTTTTTTAAAAAATGTCAGTAGACTGTGCTGGCACATCCTTGGCTCATTTAAATACATACATGTACCAAGCCATTCGGATCTACGCTGAGGAGACATATTTTTATGAAAAACTTGGCTTTTCTTGCAGAAGTCAGCATGTGGTCTATTCTCTTCAGTCTCTGAGGAGGATCAAGCCCCGTTTACTCTAAAAACACAGGAATCAGAGCCAGATATCAAGCAGAACCAGATGTCATGACCCAGAAGAGAGTGTACACAGATGGTAGGGGGACATATGGCACACAAGTTCTTTCCCACTGCGAGTGTCCCTGTCAAGATAGCTCTTTAGCTTTTTCACTATTTGTTCCTGTAGACAGTATGTAGGGGAGTTAACTGCCAATTTATTTTTTTTTCTGTTTTAAAGGGACAGAGAAATCTTATTTTTTGTAACTCCTAAATACCCTGCTTATTTGCCATTTCAGAATTGTGAAAATTTATAACCTCCTTTACCTGTGTCTGTAACTTCTTTACTTCTATAAAGATGCATTTGTCCTGCCACTTCTCCTGGGCTCCATTTGAAATGATGTGCTTGTGCAACATGTCATCCAGAAAATACACACCTAGTTGATACAGTCTGAGTGTGCTTCCCTAGAAGCTAGAGGTAGGAGAAGAGCAGTATCTCAAATTTCTTTCCAAATCCTAATTCTTTTGCAAGTCATCACTTCCATAGAAATAGTTAGTTATGCATATTCAAAAAACAAAACAGAAAACAAACAGAATGGCTATGTGTGCTCAAAGAGGAAAAAAAATATCTTCTTAAGGACTTGAATGTGGCCCTTCCCATCTTTCAGGGAATTTGTATATTCACAGTATATAAACTGAGAAACGGTGCAAGAGATTAAAATCAGCATTTGAGGTTGGAGGACAGATGAGGTAGCACTGAGGTATGTGGCCACAGACAATGTGGGAAAAGGAAGCACTCCATGGATACATATTGCTGGTGAGATACGGGATTTTAGTAACTGCCAACAGAAATAAAGCCGAACAGGGAAACTGCTTAGTGGGGGGGAGAGAGGGGAGAGAAACCTAATGATAGCGTGTTCAAAATTCCCCTTATACTACCGTCACTGCTGTGCTCAAAAAAAAAAAAAAAAATTAGGTCAAGATCAAATGAGTGTCTGGGGGCAAAACCAAACCAGAAAAAAATTTTTCGTATCTAAGTCACCTGATATGGAGCAATAATTCAAATCCAACCTTTCCAGAGCAGAAAATTCATCTTAATGACTTGGTAAGCTTTCTAGCTTTCTCCAGGGTGAAATACTAACTCCTGATCGTCACTGTCAAATGGAGCTTCAGCTCCAGCTGTTATGCCACAGTGACCCAGGTGCTCTCTCAGGACATCACCCATAAGCTGTAATTTTTAACTGTGCCCCCTGTATAATAACAAATATTATCCCATTGTAAAAGAGAACAAGCATACACTTCAAGTGGTGTACTTTGCCTTTACTCTCAGGAATAATGAGTGCAGGGATGAGAGGAGGAAACTCTATTGCTCCTCTCTTCATGCACTGTAGCATCTATGACTAAACCAGAGACCAGGGAGTAAAGCTGTTAGCAACTGATTTCACTTGCATGTATTCTGAAGCTCTACAATATAATACATCCTGAAGTATTTCTAGGAAAAAAGAAGTCTCACTCCTTAGCCCAGATTTTTATAAAAATTAACTGTATTCTGCTCGCTTCCAGTTAATTGCAGCTATGGAAGAACATAGAATAGTTCCAGAGCCTCTGAACAAAAGGCAGAAGAGGCGTCCCCTTCTACCAGAAGCTCAAGGCAGTGAGAGGAAACGGAAAACTACCTTTGTGCTTTTTCACCTGTGAGGATGCAATACAGACATAAATTAAAAGGAAGAGAGTCAGGGCTGTCCTGTCTGGGGCCACTGCATCGACTCCACGGGGTTCTAACAACTCATTCTGCATTTGGGCTCAGCACACGATCTACCCCATTGCATAAGCCTCTATCTGTGAATTTAATAGAGTCATAGATGTGTACATTAAAACATGAAATGGGCTATAACTCAGCAGTAACTGACATAAAGGCAAGAAAGTGGGATGTAGGAGAAAAAATTATGAAAGGAGGAAAAGCTCACAGAAAAATTAACTTCACAGTATAGATGCAAAGATGCAGTGGAATTAGAAAATCTGAGACAAGTTAATCACAAGCCAAGACAGGGAAGGGGCAATCTGGAGTGCCAAATAAATTGACAGGAACAAGCAAAGACAAGAAGTATCACACATGGTGGAAAAGTAAAAAATGATGCAGAGAATTCCTTCAGGGTATCTTACACCACATAACATTCAGACTGTTTTCTCTGTCAGCAAAGATATACTATAAACTTAAATTTATCTACCACGTTGTGGTGAACAAATACTTTGTCAGATTACACTGCATTTGCCTTTTCCTTCTGAAGCTACCAAGCTTCCAGAAGCAGGCCTCTGGCCAACTAAATCGTTGTTTGCTTTGTTTGGGTTTTTTTTAAATAAAAAACAATCAGTGTGTCTGTCTCTCTGGGAATTCTTTTATTGTCCACCCAGTGTGTTTTCCTATGTGACTTGCAAAAAAAAAAAAAGCTTTCAAGGGGAGACAAAAAACCCCAAAATTCAGCTTCAAAATAAAGTCCCATGATAAAAGGATAAGCCACTTCCTGTAAAGTGACATTCAAGTAGTTAACTAACAATTAACCACGATAACTGAAATCTCTCCCACACTCATTTTCACACAAGAAAGTTAAAATGCCTAAATAATCATACTAAATTAGGTTGTTTAAAATAAAGTATCAAGTAGATAAATGCTGAGTCTCGATCATCCGTGTTCACTTCAGAGTGTTTAAAAGTCTTGTTTAGTGTGAAAATGCTTGTCCGGATTGTTGTACCAAACCTCTGAAATGAAGTCTGAAAAAAGTGGTGGTAAAACATAATGGCACATTCACAGAAGAAATGTTTTAAAAAAGAGCATCTCTCTATGCAAATTAATGCACTGATCAGTAGTGAAAATCCTACAGCCAGAACAATGAGACACTGCTCATACAAAGTACTGCTAAACCTTCTGAAAGAAAAAGGTCGCATGAAATGTTACTGCAAATCTTTCACTTTAAACACGTTTCACTCCTGGACCTTGCTTTCTCTCCCAGCAATACAGCCCAAAGAGAATACTCTACAGCACACACGCTTCTGAGAACCAGCTAAAAGGAATTCACTAACAGGTGCTACCGTAGCAATAAAGGTAAGAACCTACTTAACTTCAGGTAAGAACAAAAAAAAAAAAAGGAAGCAGAATTCACATTTGCATTCGGATTATGCTCTTCAAGGCTAGCGAGTGAAAATTCAGATCACCTTGAAAAGGAAGCAGCACATCATTTTCTCATAGTGATGCACCAGATCAACAGATTGGGGGCTGGAAATGCCAAGCTACCCCCAAGCAGGCTGATACAGCCACACGCCTCTAACTTTTTCTTTCACAAGTAGATAAGATGTTATTTTTTTGCCCTTAGCACCTGGTCATGTTTCGGAACTGACCATTTTCCACTCCTTTAAGGATACTCAGCCCAAGCACAGTCCTTCGACAGATTCTCAGTGAATTTCCACGCTTGTAGTTAGCATAGTTGAGACATGGAATGAGGACATCTGGTTTCCAGAGTAGTAGCGCAGTCTAGAAAGCTTCCAGGTTTGCAAACAATCTGAACTATTTTCAGTTTCCTGACCATTTCAAGATACAAAGTTTAGAAACACCCCATAGACCAGATATCACTTGTCTAAAAAACCCACAGATTCCATTCCTTTTGCTGAAGACATTTGGAATCAACTGCTCAGCTGAAACACATTTCGTGTTGTGAGGATTTTTAAATATACCTGCTTTGCCACATATTTTTCCAGCCCCTTCAAGAAGCAAGGATAAGGCATTTCCTCAGGAGGGGACCCCAAAGCACAGTGCACAGTGCAAATTCTTGCAGTAATGAGGAAGTCAAACAACCACAGGGAGGCAACATGAAGAGGAGCAGAATGACTAGGAAAAGGCTGACAAAAGAAACAGATTTTTTTATTTATCAACTGTAGTTTCAATTTTAAAAAACTTTACTTCACAGCCACTTCTTCAGTGGATATTACAACCACATGGACCACAACTATTTCATAGAATCATAGAATCATCCAGGCCGGAATGGACCTCCAAAGGTCATCTACTCTGACCCCCCGCAGTCAGCAGGGACACCCCCAGCTAGACCAGGTTGCCCAGGGTCTCGTCAAGCCTCACGCTGAATATCTCCAGGGAAGGGCCTTCAACCACCTCCCCGGGCAACCTCTTCCAGTGCTCCACCACCTTCACTGTAAATAACTTTTTTCTAATATCCAATCTAAATCTGCCCTTTGCCATCTTAAACCCATTGACCCTCATCCTATCACTGCAGGCCTTTGTGAATAGACTCTCCCCAGCCTTCCTGTAGCGCCCCTCAGGTTCTGGAAGGCTGTTATTAGGTCTCCCAGAGCCTCCTCTTCTCCAGGCTGAACAACCCCAGCTCCCTCAGCCTGTCCACGTAGCAGAGGTGCTCCAACCCCCTAAGAATTTTAGTGGCCCTCCTCTGGACCCGCTCCATCAGGTCCATATCCTTCTTATATTGAGGGCTCCAGACCTGCACACAGCACTCCAGGTGAGGTCTCACCAGAGCAAAGTGGCAGAATCACTTCTCTGGACCTGCTGGCAACACTTCTTTTGATGCAGCCCAGGATGCAATTCTGGGCTGCAAGTGCCCACTGCCTGCTCGTGTCCAGCTTCTCATCCACCAGCACCCCCAAGTCCCTTTCCTCAGTGATGCTTTTTAATACCTCATCCCCTGGCCTGTACTGATGGTGAGGATTGTTCCAGCCCAGGTGCAGAACCTTGCACTTGCTCTTGTTGGACCTCAGGAGGTTCACCTTGACCTTCTTCTCCAGCCTGTCCAGGTCCCTCTGGATATCAACAACACAACACAGCTTAGTGTCATCTGCAAACTTGATGATGGTGCATTTAATCCTTCTGTCTATACCATTGATAAAAATGTTAGTATTTAATAGTCCAACACCATCAGCAACATTTACTTCTCATTTCTGTGTGAGACTAACACAACAAATTATTTCTGTTCTGGGTTTTGGACATAAAGTTGCACAGAATGTTTCTTTTAGGGTGTAACTTAGGGAACGGATAAGCAGGTTGTACTCCTTAAAGGAAACATTTATTTTGTAATGTAAAGAATTTGTGTAAAAAAAAAAAAAAATTAGAATATTTCAGAATTACCTTCTCAGTACTATTTTAACAAGTGCCTCTTAATTTCCTCTTGCTGCAGAATTGTTCAAAGTTAGAGGCAATAAATAGACTCCAGAATAAGATCCCTTCTTCCTGGATGGCATTTGATAGCGCACATTTTTCCAGAATCTTGTATTTGGTGAACAAGAGCTCTCTGAGAAGTCCCCTTTCCATCTGATAGCTCCATGTTTTTGCTTAATGTATCTGATTGATTCCGGCATGCTTGTGTAGTCCTGCTTTTCATCCATTTCTATAAGAATCACTTTAATCCCATCACGGATGAGAGCATTATACATAGCTAGTTGTTGTTCAGAGGTGTCTTCTAACAGATAGCAACTAGATGTTTCTGATCCCAAAATAATCATCAGTCTTCTGCTTTGCTTAAGGGTTTCATCAGCAACACTGACCACAGCTGTAAGCAATGAAGGAACAGTCAGAGTTTGCATTGAAACTTCACAACTGATATTAAATAATTCTTAATTTTAAAATTGCATATATACGGAGCAGTGGCTAGCTCAGAGAACTGGTAGGTTTAAGATTCCCCAGCTCTCACTCAAGATTCATTATCCATTGCATTAAATCTCTGATAAAAATTGTTTTCTTTAGTCCCCAGGAGCTGATACCATTCAAAGAGCCTCAACAATATTATTAATGCTGCTGAATCCTCATTTGTTCATCGCTAAAAGGAAAGTACAGACACTTATAACATCAGAACAGAATATTTTGTAAGAAACCAAGAAAATTTAAAATACAGTCTATTGGACAAATTATACATTAAAAATAAACAACAATAACTTTCTTTTCCCAAAATAGGTGTTTTTAAATTGTACATAAAATCTTCTAACACAAGAACAATGTGTCAAAAGACAATCTATTGTATTAACTCTACTAATTATACTAATTAAAGCGTACCTTCTCCTGGTAAATCATCCCTTCCTAATATAAAGAGATTGTATCCACATTGTTGTTCTAAAACATCAGGGAGCATTCTACGAACAAAGGTTTCCAGATGACAAAAGCTTCTGCCTCCACTGCTCTTTGTGTACAGGACATATGCATCATAGACTTTCCCATCTAAACCAAAAACAAATGTGTATATTAAAAACTAGGAACATGACTTTATTGCAAGGTTTCATAGTTTAAAAATAGTAATGGGGGGATGATTTACCTGTCTGACAAAATAACGTCAGAGTACTAAAACACCCTACAACTCAAAAGAGAGATGATCAGCCACAGAAGCTGACCTCTTTTTCCATCATTGGGATGGATGTGCCAGCAAGTGACCTGGATTTGCAGGAAGGAGCCCCCAGCCCCAGAGGTGTCAGGACATTAAGACAGTGTCCTCTTGCAGGACTTACTTCACCACCTCTCCTGAAATGCACTCAAGAGCACTTATCTCCACTTCTGACTAAGCACGAGAGAGAGGAGAAAATGGCAACTCCTTCTCATAATGATTCTGTGAGGGAAAGGCAGGTAGAAGAAAAGGCCAGAAGGCAGCTGGAGTTTTGAGAGTTAAAAATGCATTATAAACAGGAATGAAGAAACCAAACTAAAATCAGATTTAACTCAACAAGTTTAGCTCAACAAGCTACAAAACATAGTTTCATTGATATTTATTTTTCTTTTATTAGAACTCTATTAAAGCATTCTGGGAAAACAGAACTGTTAATCAAAGTTGAAATTACTTTTCTGTGAAAACACTTAGTTAGCATTTACTCACAGATGTTCTATCTCAATGCACGTAATCCATTTAATTTCAAGGTATGGGGAACTTCAGACAGTCTAATTCTGGGGGCTGCCAAAGAAAATATCTATAATATTGCACTTACTGCAATTTTTTTCCACCTCTCTAATATATTTGTCTACATCACAGCAATAAAAACATATAAGAAGAATCACAGAAGACAGAACTATTATCTTTTCTCTTTGTCATGTAACCATAACATCAGAAGGAAATTTAGAAGGAAAGTGTTGGGTAAAAGGAGAAGTTGCAAAAAACCAAACCAAACAAACAAAAAAACCCCAATAAACCAACCTAAATTCCAACAAAATTAATCTCTAAGAAAATGAGAGTCTAATTTTCAATATAAATATTTAATGCACACCTTTAAACAGCTAGTTTACAGAATGTAGCTCTGCTGACACCTATTGATCATCATAAGAGTGACCAAAAATTTACATGTAAAGAAACTACTTAACAGAAAAGCAAAAAGCAACACGCTAATTTGGGGGAAACCTTGAGTTCTTTCTAACCTATCTCACTATGATTGCCTTCAATAATATACAGCATTTATTGCCTCAGCTATGATTACCCATATGACTGAAAAAAAAAACCACTAAAAGTGTCTTTATGCATATCTGAAAATTCCTCAAGGAAACCCCACATTCGTATTATTAAATAATCACATTGTTGCTTAGAAGTAATGGCCAGTGAAAAAAAATCAAAAAGGAAGTTACACTAACATACCTGGTCACACTTACATACCTTCCTTACTTGCAAAGGCACAGACAGAATTACGGTACCAAAGCACCAAGTCAATCTTGAAAATCTTGTAGATTATTAAAGTAATAAATGTTAGAATTAACAAAGAGACAATTCCTCCAGTCAGCCATCTTCGTATATCAGGAACTGCACAAAAACATACGATTTTTATTTTGTTAATGCTGAATTTGTCCAAATCTGGTTGTTTATAGAAATGTAATACAAATTCAAGTATCATATTTTTCACTTCCATTTACCTATTATTTTAAGAATGATAAATACACTGCTACAGTGACTGCTATGCACAAGTACATGCATACATACAGTAAATTGTAATCCACGGGTCTTCTAACAACGTGCTATATGACCATTTGGTATCAAAACCCCTTCTGAGGAAGCCAAGAGAAACATAAGCCTCAAAAATAACAGCAGTTCCTACCTCTGTGTTTTAATATAATATAGGATGCAACCTGCCCAAAGGCATTTGAAGCTTGACAGACAAACGGTTGTTCATAATCGTCACTATTCACTTCTGAAATTATCAGCTTCAAAGAATGCATAGGGCGTCCATCATGAGAAGTTTTCTCCCTGTCCAAAGGGTGACAAATAGAGATATAAAACCACAGCCCTTTCTGGAATGGCTTCATGACTACAGCTGCAGCACAGCAATGGTTGTTTCCATCTGCAAATGTCAACCACACTTCAGAACAGATGAGCAACTACACTGTATGAAGGAAACCCAAACGACATTCAGACCTCTTACTGACATTTAGCATAGACTTTGGAAAACATCACGGCATTATCTTATCTACAGTTGTGTTTCTCCAAAGGAATACAAGACTTGTATAGGCTGAAGTACAAAAATATACCTTACAAACGTAAGCAAACCCTTGTTATGATCTTCCCAGGCCCTGTAAAAGTAGGTGGAGAGAGAGAAATTCCAGTGTGATACGACCCAGAAAGAGGCCCTGGTACAAGGGCATCACCTTGCAGTGAGCAGCTCTGGGACAAGGAAAAAGGACATGAGAAATGGTGACCCACAGAAGTCAACACCAACTCACAGTGTGATTCCTGCTGCGGGGAGTGGAGTCTGAACTGCTGTTTCACCTCATGGATCAGAATAGACTTGTAACAGCTGAAGTGTCAGGCTGCACCATTGAGAGACTCAGAATCACCCCCAAACATTGTACAAGGGCACAAAAATGCTTATTATGCTGCACATGCAGTTTATCATGTGTAGCATGATGTAACTGATGTATGAACTAAACAACTTCTGAACCACCAGCAAAACCAGTGATACCACTACCTTGCTAACAATAGATCTTAAATGCAAAATGGGCAAGTCCACTTAGCCAAGTGCTATTCTTTCCTGAAAATACATTTCAAAGCTTGAAGTGTATCATAAAGGGCCTATATAGGAACACACAAATCACTTTCTAAGCAAAAAAGTTACAGTAATTTGAACACTGAAACAAGGAATGAATGAATCAACATCACTAATGCAAATGACTAATGGTTGCAAAGACAACCTATTAAGTGCTAGGAAGTACAAAAAAATAGCACAGCTTTTATTTCAATTCATTGACCATGTGCCTCTGCATTATGGCCCAATTGTTTATGTCATAATTTTTTATGACAGTACAATATATTAACCTTTGTATAGAGTTTTCTCTTGGTGAGTGCTCCAAGAATTCAGCATTTTACTTTCCCCTTTGTTTTATGATAAGTACTTAATTCTCACAACGATATTCTAACTTTGAAGATATAATTTTCATTTTTTCATCAGTTTTTCGTTCATAGATAGTGCTTGAGAATTTACAAAAATTATCACATTTTTTCTTCATAGCACCACCATGAGACCAGGGCTGACAAAAAAACTGCAATTTTTAGGTCCCAACCTATCATATCTAAGAAACTTTCAGATCACCTTTTGCTCCAATTTTAGTTGCCTTTCCAAGTCAGGTCTAATTTCTTCTCCCCTAACTCCATTTAACCTGCTTTTCACTGATATCTTACTAGCCTTCTCATGCTTTACTCAGTCCAAGTCCATTTTCCTCCCAAACCCCAAATTATCCCTGGAAATCTCTCACCTCACTAAGCTTCCATACAAATGCCCTCAACAAAGCCTTCCATTAGCTCTTCAGCTGATCTCAGTTACACTTCTCTAACTCAAGGCTCTGAAATCTGGAAGTCTTGAAGTCTGTAAACCACAGGTTTCACCTCTTGCAACCTTTCAGAGGTAGATGTGAAGGGAAAGGAGGACACAGAAGAAAGAGACAGTCTGAAGATCATGGTCTTGGACGTGCTTAAACCAACTGAGAGAGGTTTCTGCCAGGCCAGGGTCTGCCCAATAGAAACCGTATTACGAGACCGTAAATCCACAAAACACCTTTTGCCAATACTGGGAATTAAGACAGATTTTCATAATGACCAACAAGTGAAGTCCACATGCCTACTATGTTTAAAGTTTCTACTTCAAAGCAGAAAGTGAATTGGAGGAGGCAAGCATTATAATTTTTTTTAAAGAAAGCTATTTAAGCAAGTGAAAAATATTGCTAAATATTTTAATGTGAAAGGGAGAAAGTACCACTTTGGCTACCAACATGATATTTTCTAATCTGAAAATATACTTACTCATAATGAGCTGCAAAAATTCTTTTTTTTGTATAAAATTCATTAATATACACACCGTTGCCTGTCCAAAACACCTCATACCCATCAGCACCTGTTGTATTGCAATCCACTGTAACCTGTGAGCCTACAAAATTGTATTAAAAAATAAAAAGTTAATTTATGTACTTTAATTAAAGTCTGTATATTTGTGTTCACAGACTCCTGAGCAGACCAGCTATGGATAATCCCACACCCTTACTTTTTACATGATCTATATACTCTGTGATCTGCATGTTCAGAAAGAAATTGGTAGGATGGAAGAGTCTAAATCTGGGAAGAAGACATCTCCCTCTGGGCATCACTTTTCCCATAGATACAAAGATGAATCTGTTCCTAGAATCTCTTCCAGAGTGATAAAAATCAACAGAAGTTACAGAGAATCACTTGGCCTCCCTCCAAGTTTCTTCATGTCCGAGAAACTTCCCGAGGACTTTGTAAGCAACACGCCTTGTCTCCTTCCCTCTCATCCCCAAGATGGTCACTGAACTACTTTTTGTCAAGAAACAAAAACAAGAAAACACAGAATATGGCACTCCTCAAGTACAAATTTTCACTAGGCTACAGAATCTTATTTTCTTATAGAGAAAACTACTTACCAAGTTCCACTTCGATGGAGTTGTTTCTTGGGTAAGATATTTCAGGTGGCTTTTTTGGTGGACTCACTAATCAAAAGAAAGAAATGGCTTTTCAGAAGACATGGGGGAGTTGCAGCTCCATAACCCAAGTACAACCTAAAAACCCCTCTCACGGACCAGGTTGTCAGCAATTTTATAACAGACATCAAACTCTCAGTACTGAAAGTCTCATATATCAGGTACTTATTACTTCAGACTTGAAGATAAACTATTCTTTGCACTACCTCTTCCAAAATGTAGCACCACAAATCTCCACGTACTCATGGTGAACTGGCTGTTCCAACAGCATAAAAATCCTGTAAAATTGCATGCACAGGGGTCGAGAAGGGCAAAATGTACAGTATTATCCCTCTACAATATGGATAGCCTGTCACCCAGCATCTCACAGATATAAACTGGCTCCAAATACTTTTAGAGCACAATGCATCTATTCCAGACTTTTACTATTACAAAGGGGAAATTTAATTTCTGCACCCTGGAGAAAGACCTTAGACTTCTTCCCTCAACACTATCTAAAAGGAAGCACAACACCAGTGGCCACTTTTAGATGTTTACAGGAGGGATAGATATATGATGGCTTGGAAAGCTTATTTTTCTCTAGAGGCTACAAAGGGAGAATAAATCAACAGGTGGAGACCTAGACGTCTACATCAAAGATGTCTCAGCATGGCTAAAAGAATGACAACTTGGAGGACATGAACTTGGATAGACTGAACACACATACCATTTCCAGCTGTCTCAGGCAGCTGCAGAACAATTCAGAAGATTTCCAATCAGATATTCAAAGTTCAAGAAAATTTCTCCACGAGCACAAATTACCAAAAAGAAATCATAAGCAACCCTTTTGAGGTCCCTAGTGAAGCACACAGGATTGCCCCAGATATATCCTTCCCCTTATGAAAACTGTGCTTGCACTATTATTTGGACCTCAAATCACCCATTTTAGCGTAGACTTGTTCAGCTGGTGCCTTTAAAAACAACCAAGCTGCCTTCAGTCATTTATGGCAAAAGTGTGATATTATTTTGCTTCTACTGAATAATGAGAGCTGAAATTACACAGAGAGAAGTTACACGGACAGATTTTAAGACCAGAATGATCATTTAATCTGATCTGACCGTGTGTTCTTCATATTTTGTTTAGCCACATCATATACACATGACTTTTTATAAACATGATATTCATATCATACATAGACACATATGTACACATATGTATACACACACACAAGAAACAGGCAAGCACAAAAAAAAAGACCATTAAATAGCAATGCAATCTATTAGTAAACCTGAAAATGTCTTTCATCAGCTAGATTGTAAATGCAGTATTAGCATTTCATACCTTGACACAGTGCAGCTTTTTCAGTCATCCAATATCAACCTCATAATGCTATGCTAGCAAAGGAGTTTGCCTTTTACAGCTAAGCCTTCTTTTATATTTTTTTTGTTATGCTGGGGGCCCCCTGACATAAATCAGGGTTTAATGAGCTAGACACATGATATCAGAGATCAACAGTTCTTGTGCTGAGGAGCTTAAAACAAAAAAAAAAGAGACAAAGGTTTGAAGGAAACAATTAGGACACAAAAGGTCAAGATACTGCAACAATCTGGGCTGGTTTAGTTCCTTGTTCTTGCAGCAAGAGGATAATATGAAGGGAAGTAAGATGAGAAGAAAAAGAGGGTGCAGCTACAGCAGAAAATACTCATCAAGGATTGCAGGGCAACCTGTTTAGGGACCCGGCAGCTGGTCTGAGTAAAAGCTTTGGCATACTGCAACTTTGAACAGGGGAAATCAATCTTTGACATAGTAGCAACAGCAGACAAAAATATGTAAGCTCTCAGTCAGAACTGTTTTCCCTCATATTTAGGTGAAAACTAGTAGCCCTAAACATGCCTATCCACAAATCGGGTCTTTTAGCTTTAGTCTCTAGAAACTTGGACAAAAATTTGGAGTCGCTGGTATGAACGCAAACACAGTGAAAGTACCTACTTACCTTCTACAGTCAGACTGATGTCTCGTGAAACATTGTATTGTTTTCCATTGTAGGTAAACGTTGTTTCACATGTATAGTTTCCTTGATCATGCACGTTCACATCAAAAATGATAAGATTACTGTTTGAGAAGGCAAACCTTTCCCCTTCCAGCAGCTGGCAGTCCTAAACATGTGTAGAGATCTCTGTTAAGTCACACCACTATCTCTTTGCAGGGTTTGTCTCTCTTTAATGCAATCTGAACTTTCCGTGGACCACAGCATAAGGATGAGTGCCTCACAGAGGCTGAGAGAATGAAAAGCAAAACATACTTGATTTTGGCACTGAGTTTCTAATTCAAAGTTCATTTCCTACAGAAAACAACCTTCCATTTTAGAGAAATAAGGAAGCGAAATGCAAATATCAGGACTTGTGAAAGTATTCATTAATGAGGAATTGCTTAATAACTACTCTTAACTTTTTTAAGGTATTTAAATCCTCTTGGTACCATATGGACTACATGGGTATCAGGGAGGAATGCTGCAGAAGGCACTACGTTCTTGTAACAGAAACGGCTTTTAAATAAGTATAAACAATAAGAAATGGCATTTATTTAATGGAACAATATTAGGCACATAATGGATATGCCACCTCTCACAAATGTCATACTACATCTGTTTCTGCACAAAAGAAACTCACTGCAGTGTATTTTACTACCAGGTAAAAAGATGCCACCTGGTGGATTCACGTGTCTACGTCTCCTACATGTAAGTTGTATTTCTACCCTGTTAATCAAGAACCTGTATATATACTTTTAAAAGATAAAAAAGTCTTAATCCTCTACTTTAATCCTCTAATTTTTTTAAAAATATTTTTTCCTCCCATTCACAATAAATCTTTAGGTTTTCTCTTAAAATTCACAAACATCAGTGATTTGTATTTTAAATTACAGACAGTTGCAAGACAGTACAAAACACAGCACTCCCACCTTATACCAACGAACAGGCTGAATATTCTTCTCATTCCTGAAAAAATCCAAGTGTGGGCACACAACTTTTCCAGATGATAACAAGAATACCACCTCCTCTACAGCAAATTTTTCATTTAAGCATAAACCATCAGTCCTTTCAAAAACTTTTACTGTTGTACACATTTTCCTGTAGTTTGTTGAATTCCTGCAATTAATATGCCAAATAATTTAATTATGTTATATTTTCCAACTCAAAAACATATGGTATCCCTTTTGGAGAAGAAAGGGAGGATGAGAAGGTTACAGTTTCTCTAATAGATTTCCTTTTGATTACTAGGAAAAAAAACCCAAAACTAGACTTACTTCCCCCCAACCTAAGTTTACTTTTTGTGAACACACTCTCCCTTCTCATTTAGTACTTCTCCTATCCTCAAAATTCTACTTGTTTTCTAAAAGTTACTGCCTTTTGAAGTAATTTCTGTAACAATGAATTTTTTTTTTAACTTTCACCTTATGACACATTCATAATCTCCAGAATCTTCTAACATTGCAGGGAGAAACCAAATTAAATTCTTCTGCTGATGAATCCTAGAAAGTTTGTCTCTAGGCACAGCTGTCTGGTTACCAGCTTTATACCATGTTAAGTTGTAGTCTCCACTTTCCAAGCTCTTTTCCAGTGAACATTTAATAGCAAGAGGCTGTCCAAGAAGCACAAGACTTTGCCTCAACATCACATCATAGCCTTCACATTTCTCTAGAGGAAAGAGATAGACATTAAAGAAAACCTCAAACACCGTGAAAGAATATACTGCACATATTTCTTGATTCCATTTATAGTTCATTGGAGTTTTCATCTTTGTTCTCAAATCTACTAAAAATACAATTATAATCCTTATCTTTACAGTTGAGAGTACTATTCAGTGACATACAGATATAGTTATGCCACTGAAATTAAATGCTGGTTTTTTAATGCAAACTTCACACTCAATAGAACCTCTTCTTTTGCAGCAGACTGCCATTTGTATGTTTTAGTTCAAATGCAAATTACTGAAGTACTTGTACTTCTCAAATCTTTTTAATGCACATACACACAAACACATCTCAAACTTAATGTTTTTATTTGTTAATTTTGTTTAACTGTAGTCAAACTAAGTCTTTAAGACAGACTATGCTCTCAGTACCCAAATATCCTAAGAGGACACTGAAGTTAAAGTTGCTGTTACACAAATATTAAGTTTGCTATGGAAATTTCAACTTACCCTTCATTTTATAAGAATTTAAAGAGGAATTATTACAAGCACTCACCAATGAGCTCATTTTCTTTCCCCCTAATGCAAGGAGATTCCTACAGGAAACGAACCATGAGGTTCATTTTCTTTTGTCAATATGACAAAAAAGGCACCATCTCTGGATACCATGGTCACGTCCCTAAGTCAGTATTATATTTATCTAAAATTCCTTGATTGTTAGAATGTAAGAACAGCCACACAGAGCCATGTAATCATCTGTCAAGCCCACCTCTTGATAACAATCAGTGGCAAAGGTGTAAGAAAAGAGAATAGGACACAAGTAATATTTTGTTTTCATCCCCTTTCTTTCCTCTTCGTGGCGCACAAAAAAACGTTCACTCCTGTTTATTACTTCTATGGGTATTTTCTTGAAATGGCAAAGTAAACTTTCCTTTATCTGCCTAGTTCCTATTTTTTATTTATTTACAGTTTTATAGACTTTCATCACATCTTCCCTTACTCGTCTCTTTTCTTTACCTCTGAGTCCTCAAGCATTTAATGACTTCTCATATGGAAGCCATCCCACATCAGACAACACTGTCATTTACCTCTCTACCTTTTCTAACGTAGTCTTTCCAAAATGAAATGACCAGAACTGCAGAGCTCAATTGATTCACGTTCGCTATGGTGTTATACAGTAGCATAATGAAGCTTTCTGTTTTCTGCTCTACTCCCACAAAATTCTGCTTTTCTGACCACCACTGATGACTGACTTAATGCTTCCAGAGAGCATCCAGAGATGGAGTTTAGAGAAAACTCAGTCATGCACTTAAATTTGACTTTAAATCACAGAAAATTAGTATTTTGTGAAAAAATGTTTCACAAGACCTTCCACAGACATCAAAAGCTTACCTGCAATAATTAAATACAGAAACACTGTTGTGATATTACATGAAAACAATGGTTTTGCTGTCATGTTTCCCTGCAGAAAAGGAAAGAAAACCATCAATTAGCAGTTTCCAATATAAACTTCCACAATTGACAGTCAACATTTGCATTACAGTTAATATACAACACAGGAAATACAGCAATTGTCTTTGACTTCTTTTGAGCCTATTGCCTGCCTGTTTTACCTGACAGCTGTTAATTATTACACCAGAAGAAAAAAAGGACTGAACATTTCCCGTTCACCTTGTCAAGCACTCCTTTGTTTTACTTCACATCTCTATCACGCTTCTCACCAGTTCCTGCTTTCCCAAGCTAGTCTTAATGTCTCTACCTGTCCTTTAGGTGGAATCTGACTTCATACTTCTGACCATCTTTTCCACCCTCTTCTGCACCTCCTCCAGTTACGCCACAGACAGAGATGGAGAAGGGAGAACACAGCTTGCACAGAGTCTTTAAAATATAGGTGCACTAAAGTATAAACTAGACTATAAAAAGAAAAAAACATTATTTTAGTTTCTAAGTAATGTTTTTTTCTGGATAATGTGGGTTTTTTTGATTTTTACATAATAATTTCTAACAATCTATTTGTTCTTTGTGTACTACTGAGTATCAACCCAGCATTTCCATGGGCCTATGTAATAAAACACCAGGATCTCATCACCGAGTGTTAAAAATCAGGTAAACCCAGTCACCCCCTTTCTTGGGAAAGCAGGAACTGGTGAGAAGCGTGATAGAGATGTGAAATAAAACAAAGGAGTGCTTGACAAGGTGAATGGGAAATGTTCAGTCCTTTTTTTCTTCTGGTATAATAATTGGCAGCTGTCAGGTAAAACAGGCAGGCAATAGGCTCAAAAGAAGTCAAAGACAATTGCTATATTTCCTGTGTTGTATATAAACTGTAATGCATGTGACATTAGGATTTTGCCTGTATGTTTTCATTTAAAATTTTCTTTACATTTATCTTCTGCTATTATTATCCAGTCATTCACTATCACAATATCCTTCGGCCACTCTTTGAAATTAACACCTCTGTGTTCTAGCCTGAGTAGCTCTGTATTGTTGGCAAATTCTGACACTGCAACTTTTACCCTCTCTTCAGATCATTAAAAATACATGCTAAGCAGAAGAGAGTTGTTTCAGACTCCACTCGTGATCTTCCTCCACTTGAAAAACTCAGCATTTATCTTTTACGTACTTACTTATACATGGGAGAATAAATATATTATGGCAGTCTGCTTCATTGACAGCTTCTGCTGAATGCCTTTTGGAAATTAAGGCAGATTGTATTAACCACATCTCCTGTTCCAATGTGTTTGCATACAGGCGTACAATTCTAAGGTGCTTCTAGTATTTATGAGCCACGACTTCCCTTTACAGAAGTTACCTGACTCCTTCCCTACATAATAAACTTCATTTCCACTGGTTCCATTCTTTAAAGCATTGCCTACCTTACTGCCTGCTACACATATCAGACTCACTAGTCTCTTTTGATGGCTTGGGCAGGATTTAAAAAAAAAAAAAAAATTTACTGCTCTGATCTTCTGGTCTGAAAGATGCTTTAAAGGAGACATTCACAACAAGAAAATACAAAACTGAGTATTAGCCAGTCATGGTGCTTTGTTACTGACAAATTTGTTCTGTTACTGCCTTTTACTCACTTTTCAATGTGAGACAGATGCTTTCATGGAAGATTAGCCATACGCAAAGGTACTGACACTGAAATCCATACTCTTCCAAGATGAACACAAATACAAAAAACTGCATTTATTTTTCCCCCAGCTATGTTTGTATCTTCCCATGGTCTATCCCCTAGGGATTTTTAATACTTAAATGATCTATTGCCTCCCAGGACTTTTTAGTACGCTTCTTATCCCCAATGTGTTTGGAGAGGCATCTCAGAGTTGTGTGTCTCTGACATGCTGTGCCTTACCTTGGCCTGCCTTGCGGCTTTTTTTTTTTTTTCTATTCAGCCTGTCACAGTTTTTACAGCAGTGTGAAAGGACAAATTCAATTAGTCAAACTGAATGATGAGCAGGAGGACCTCAGTTGAGAAGAATCTTTAGTTGATCATTGATTGCTACAACAGTCAAAGATGACGC
This sequence comes from Scolopax mira, assembly GCA_004320125.1. Classification (NCBI taxonomy): domain Eukaryota; kingdom Metazoa; phylum Chordata; class Aves; order Charadriiformes; family Scolopacidae; genus Scolopax; species Scolopax mira. The sequence goes on along the minus strand of BJBW01007369.1, from coordinate 55,607 downwards.
TTCTGGCTGCTGTGTCTTACATCATCAAGCTGCCTCAGAAGCGTGCCATCTATTGAGTCACCCACACTGCTTCTTGCAGGGCCGGCTTTCTTCCTTCCTCCCCCTCTCTCCCTTCCTCCCTCCTTGCAAATTTCCGCTCATATTGCCAGGCAGGTCTTCTCTTGCTTAGCTGTAAGAAGGAACGAGTCTCCACAAGAATGCCAAGCATGAAAAGAAATACGCAAAAGTTTAAAATCACTGGAAGGGGTTTATGTGTGTTTGTACAAAAAACTCCAACTACCTTCATTATTGTGATGGATGTTAACTCCTAAAATCTCTAGTTTTCAATTTTAAAGAAGACACAAATATTCTAATAGAAATAACTTAATGAGAAAACAGGACTGAATAGACTCCAATTACAACTAGGTATTTTCTTTATGAATTCTGTGAATTGCTGGTTTTTTAATAAGCTCTGTTTCATTATAGAATTACCTTACTCTACTGTTCTGTCTCGCAATGTGCTCTTTCAAGCAAGTTTTTTTTGCCACAGAAGTAGATTCAGTAGATGCAGCAGTAGTGTTTTGCCACGTTCTGAAGGGAAGTCTTCCAGAATCCTGCTTCTCTATAAATTCAATGTTCTGTCTATTTCAATGTATTTCAATAACTTGCCCTTCTGCCAACATGGAAAGCCTGTAAATATTGATATAGAGCACTGTGTAAAACCAGACCCGTGAACTGCTCTGAAAAGACTCTTCCCTGTCTCTGGCTTTTCACAATGAAAAAACTTCCATTTCTGTGGAAGGTATACCCAACAGCAAAATCAGGCTCTGCTCTGTGCATGCATTCACATACATAATTTATGATGAAAACAACATGACTGCAAAGCCAAGTGCAAATGTTTTTCTTACCATATTCTGCCATGATAAGCAGCTAAATTTCTCCCTTTTCCCAGCCATTTCAGCCACATCTTGAGCCTGCAATTGACCTGCAGAGCTTTACCACTCAGGACAGAATACAACTGGAGCTATTTTTGTCCCAATTTTCCAGAAGGAAAAAAAGCCATGTATCTGATACCATATCTGTAAAGTTTCACCCTGCAAGGAAATACTTGCATCAATTTAAAATAAAATAAGAAAAAAAGATGACAAGCATCTGAAAGAGGTCTTCACTGATACACACACCCAAACTACATTAAAAACCCACAACAGCAAAGCATAATTCTCATCAAAACCCATGATTAAATTGGTACAGACACATTTTCCTCTACTCGTCAAACTTTCAAAGTTGATCTACTCAACTGAAAAAAAACCCTAGTCTCGTCAGAACTGTGAAGATTCATGTCTTCCATTAATTTTTACACAATCCTGGCACATTTTCATTGAATGACTTATTCAAAAAACATGGAGAGATTACAACATACAATACTGCTGTTCTCTGAACTGAGAGAACTAACAAGAATTCAGAATGTCACACCATTTCGTTTACATAAGACCACGAACACTTTAAATTGAAAAAAAAGAATATATAAATATTACCTTAAATGCTTCTATTAACTGTGAAGTATGTCATGCCTCTTCAAGAGAGCTTAATCAAGTGTCTCACTTGTGATCTAGGAAAAATTATTACAACAAATATGTGTATTCCTTTCCTGTTGTTGCATACCTTAACCGCTGCTGAAGAGCCGGGTTAGCCCCACCACCGGGACCTAGTCACAGCGCTGCGACTATCTCTATAGCCATTTTTTCCTGTGAATCGCCGACATCCCTTCACCTGGCGCGGCAGGATAACACTTTTCAATATTCTTCATTTAAATTCTTCCGTGTTCCTCCTGGAAACACACACCTGAGAGGGGCTGTAGATGCTCGGCGCTGCCGGCACGGCGGGGCTGAGGGGTGCTCCCTCAAGGCAAGCCAAGCCGAGCCGAGCCGTTCCGCGCCCCGGTCGACTCTCCAGACCCACGTACCTTCCCAAAAAAGGCGTGCTCACCCTTTCTCTCCGAAATCCCGTCGGCATTGCCGCAGAGGCCACCCCCACCCTCGCCGGGAGCCCCGCCGCTACCTCCCTCAGCGCCGAGGGCGGGCAGGTTCCCTCAGGACGGGCCGGCGCCCAGGGGAATCCCCGCTGCCGCTGCCTACCTGCTGCCGGGGGCGGACTGAGATGCGGGGGAGTCCCCGCTGCCGTCTCCTAGAAAGCCCTGGGCTCCTGCCCGCAAACGTGGGGGGCTCCCTGCGGCGCTGAGGTGGCCCCAGCGTCAGGGTTGGGCCGGACGGGCCGCTCTCCCTCCCTTCAGCTCCCCTCCGGGCGGAGGCGTCCCGGCGCAGGCAGGCGGTGCTGATTAAACCCAGGCGGTGAAAATAAAGAGTTTGAGTAAGAGACGGTTTTTGTTGTAAGAGGCAGGGGAGGCTGCTGCCTCGCTTCAAAGATCGCCTGAGCCGCCATCCTCACCCACGCCCCCCACCTCATCCCGGCCCTTCGTGCAGGGCTCGGCCCCCGCCCCAGGGTGGGCTCCGGGGGGAGCCGGCAGGAAATCCTGCCGGTAAGGATTGCGAGATTTGGGGTGACTGACCTGGTTTGGGAGATAGCTTTTCTTTCCTTTTTTTTTTTCCTTTGTTGTTTTTTCCGTAGTAGGGCCAGCTGCAGACCTCCCCTAGGCGATGACACCTAAGCGATGGAAGAGAAAGATCCCCTCAGGACTATGGAGGGGATGTTGTCAGGAGCATCTCGGGGACATCAGCTGTTCGATTTGCTTCTTCCATAGGCTGCTTTGACAGCTTGGTCTGCGTTTCCCAGACTGCCCACATCTCGGTATTTGGCTCTGAAGGTTGAACGTGGAGGTGGTTTAACCACGGGGCAGCTCACTCGCTCCCCACAGCTGCGATAGAGGAGAGATAGAAGAGTAAAAGCGAGGAAAAACTCCTGGGCTGAGATTAAAAATAGTATAATAAGTAAGGCAAAAGCTGCACACACAAGCAAAGCAAAATAAGGAATTTATTCCTGGCTTCCCATGGGCAGGCAGGTGTTCAGCCATCCCTATGAAAGTGGGGCTCTGTCACTTGGTTACTTGGGAAGACAAATGCCATTACTCTGAACATTCCCCCTCTGAACATCTTTCTTCTTCCCCAATCTTTATATATGAACATGATGTCATATCATATGGAAAATCCCTTTGGTCAATTTGGATCAGCTGTCCCGGCTGTGTTTCCTCACAACTTGTCCACCCCTCACCTCCTTGCTGGCAGGTGGGGTGGGGAGCAGAAAAGGATTTAACAACCAAACCCACCAGTGACACTATTTCTCATCCCAAATCCACAACAGCACTACAGCAGTTGCTAGCAAGAAAGTTAATTTCGTCCCAGCTGAAACCATGACAAGCTGCTAAGCTTTTACCTTAAAACTTAACAGCTATGAAGTCACGCTGGCACGTTTTAGAGGTTCCTTAGCTTGTGGCTGTTCTGGGAACAGTATGTTCACTGTGTTCTGGTCTTTCTGAGTTCTCTGTTTCACTCGCACGCCACAGCTGGAGCCAGAGTTCTTCAAAGTAGTTCTTCAAATGTAGCGTGGTGAATACATGTTGAACACAAAATCAGTTATGGGCATTTTTAAGGCTGCTTTGTCACTTATTTGCTGACTACCTAGTAAAACAGATAGTAAGGAAGAGGAAAGCTCGCTCTTAGGTTCATGCCAAAGTAGGCAGCAATCATGGACCTTTTAGAATTATCAAGGTAGATATTTTGGTTATTGTTAAAAATACATCATAACCAGATTTGCTAATCAAATTACAAGTATTCTGAAAAAACTGTGGACAATAATCCAGATGTGCCCTGCTCCTTACGGCCTGATTTTTCATTAGACTTCCAGTTTTTTCATTCCACTTTCTGGTACTAATGCATTTACCAAACAGAAATGTGTTCAACCATCCTGCCCAACATGCCATAGCTACCAATAAGCAAAGATCAAGAGATTACACCCTGCTACGGCTGCATATATTGTCCTCTATCAGTGGAAGGTATGTAGCACTGGCTGGAGGCACATTGTAACAGCTCCAGACAATATGATGTAGGGAGGATCACAGAGAATTAATTCATTCCTGGCTCAGCAAAGACAGTAGCATTTATGCAGTCAGATAGTCTTTCTTCAGTCACCAATTATATTGAAATTTCATTTTTGGAAATGTTTCTTATGAACTCGCTGTATTAGGTCAAATAATTTCTGTGCAAGATTTTCAGTTCCTGTATTGTTACACCACCAACAAACATCTCTCAAAGGCAAGCAAAGTGTTCCAAGTGTTCCCTACTACATTTTTGTAGAAGCACTGATTTAAAAAAAATAAAAATAATTTTTTAAGAATTTTTCTGAGATGTACACAGAGGTTCTGCTGTATGCAGTTGTGGGTTTTTTTCTCTCATTTTATGGAGAAATCCTGCCTTCAGTTTAACACTGAGCAACTAGCTTAGCGTTTACATCCTGCAGACATCTTTCTTACAACAATGTCTCTGGACTTGTAAGTGTGGTAATCAAACATCATGCAGTTACAAATTATTGACCAGTACAGCATAGGGAGTAATTTGTACTTCTAGCAGGTTTCTAGTAGAAAAATCAGGCACACTTTTTATGACAAAATCTGTCCTTTTTTTTTCCCCAAAGAAAATTACTCATCAGTTTTCATGCTTCCAACAAATTTACTTTCTCCTACTTTACCTGTAGGCTGGAAAGCTTAAAACTCAGCTGGGGGATTCTGTCTTGGCAAAAAACATTAGAAAAATGAGACGTGGGACCGACTGGTAAACAAAGATCTGTTTTCAAGGTCATAACCACAAGCACTGGCAAAAGTTGGATGGAGTTTAGTTTCACAAGGTAAATTAAAACAGTTAATAAAATACTCTTAAGCTATAAAAATGACCAATTAAATAGGAATGCAGTGCATTCAGAATGGGCAAAAGAATTACAAGTAGCCACGAAACCACCTTAATCCTTTCATCTCCTCTGAGAAAGGTAATGGCAATTATGGGAGGAGAGGGCAGCAATGCAACAGAAATGAAGATACGGTCTAAGAAATAGCAATAAATAAGACAAAAGCAAAATACACAAGTTTTCTGCATATTGCATTCAGGGAGAACAAGTCTTAGGTTTGTGTCCTAAATTCTGGAGTAACGGGTGTATGAATTCGCAGGTGCAGCATGGCAAGGGCCGCTGCAGGAGGTAAAATCTGCATCTAAAATAGTTGGAGAAACAGACAAGCATTTCTGCAGAAAAAAACCAACATTCTGCATTTTTTTTAAAGTATATATTATTGAATTGGAAAACAGAAAATCTATTGAGGAAGAAATATTCAGAAACAATCAAACTGTAAGCTGCAGGGTACACAAAAACTTTTGATTCAAAAAAGTTAAAACAGGAGTGGAAAACTGGAAAAGGAAAATGCAAAAGTAATGTTGCAGTGTCAGTTACATCACGTTAGTCTGTTTCGATATATTTATCACCTTCATCTGGGAAACCAATTATCAAGGTAGAGCGGAGAAAGCTGAGTTATATTGCAAAACCAGAATTGCAAGGCTGACTGGGAAGCCAGCTAGTGAAAGATGACAGCATATTCTTGAAAAGGGAAGAGCCAAGGTGTGGCAGTAACGACTGTCATGGAGGGAACTCACCAGGGCATCAGCCATTGCCTTTATATGCATGTTTTCATCAGTGCTGTCAGCACAAAAAATTTGAAGTTTTCCTATGGGATTTACCAATGGCACAACAGTTAGAAGAGAAGTGTGTGACCCAGAGGCCTGGCTCATAATTCTGTTTACTTGTGCTCCTTGTGCCCTCAGAAATTACACCAACTTTTTTAAAAAAAAATAAAACAAACCACAGAAATAATGGCTTGCTATCCAGAATTACAGAGAAAGGAGAAGAATTGGGTGTCAAGAGTCCCATGACTCACTAGTATCTTATATGTATTAAAAAAGAGAAAAATTAGCAAATGTTTTTTTAAATCAGGTGAACTATTTCCAGTAGAGCTAGAGAAGTACCTAAGGCACTGTAATGCACCAGTGCAAGTGTCCATTATAGATCCCAGTGAGAAAGGTGCTCAGACTCCATGGGATATTAATTAAAATTTGGTTTATTGGAGATAACCTGAGAAGGTAAAAGGAGGTAGCACAGATAATCTTAAATTTCTTTGGGTGCTGGAAACCCAGAGCTGTGCAGCATGGTGCAGACCTCTAGTCAGGGCATGGCATCCTGCACAAATCCTGTCCGTGGGGAGATTTGCCAGCACTGAAGCCTTTTATGAGGTGTCCTTCAAAGTAGACTATTCATTATCTCTATTTTCAAGCAAAGAATGTTGGATGAAAACAGGCTGCCTCTCTTGAAGGCAAGATGAGACATGCGGGTGGAGTCACCACCAGGTGCAAAGTGGGAGCTGCCTACGAGTCTTCTGGATTGGGGTGAACTATCTCAGGTTGTCCTGCAGCCACGTGGTACCTGCAGTACAGCTCAGGCTTGTGCCTACTCGCATCAGCTCTCATGGGAGCACTAACTCCTCTGATCCCAAAACCACTATTCAGGTACCAGACCATCTTCGGCTGAAATGTGCACTGTCCTGGTCAACACATTAACACATTTGAAGAGACTTCTCATGGGAGGAAGACAAGTAATTTACTAGGGAAAATAAGAAGCTTACCCTTCAAGAAGGATTAAGTTAATTTGGCTTGTCTAGGTTAAATTAAAGAACTGCAACTGCTATCTATAAAAAATATATCCAGTAGATACCAATGATGGAGAAGAATATGTCTTAGCTGTCAATTAATACATTAAAGTTACCAATTTATAAGTTTCTAAGAATCAGATCAAAGGATATTCTTGAACAACAATAACGGAGATGAGAAACCTAACTACTTTGTTAGGATTAAGCATGATAAATCACAGAGAGGACAATATAATTGAACTCCTGAGATGGGAATGAACTAGCCAAGGGACAGAGGAAGCCCCTTCTCATCTTGTGTTTCCCAAGTTCAGCCCCTTCCAGTTGCTACATATACCTTGCACAGGTATGCACAACCCAGTTGTGTTTGTAATTACATGCATGTGACACTCACAGGCAGAAAGTTGTGTCTAGGGTACTTGAGATGAAGCCCTCTAAACTCTGGAGGGTTTAGCTAACCTCGGGGTTAAGCGGGGGGCTACAATTCAGCTGGTGAAAAGATAACATGGAAAATTCCAAGAAAATTCTGCCATGAGGTCATGTCCTTCAAGTCTGCAGAATTGCTTACTCTGTTAACAAGTTCTTAGTAGTCCTATAAGTACATACTGCACTCTCTCTGCGTGATTACATGGGCATATCCCCTTTCTGCAGGCAAAGATGACAGGGGTTCTAATGCCAAGGCACATCAGTGTTTAAAAACTTGTAGAGTAATACTTTGTCTCAGCAGTTAAAAGTGCCAGCACAAGGAGTCCCACAACTGAGCAACCACGAGAATTTTGAGCTAAAGCAGCAAAGGAAAAGAAAGACATAATGGAAGTGTTGCATCACTCACTGGAACTTTTAAGCAAGGATGCAGAAATTTGGGTCTCCTTAAGCTGCCTGAAGGGATTTCTCTGGGGTGATTCACAGAGTCAAGTCTCCCACATATGGTGGGATTTTTTTATTATTTAAAACTCGTCAAGTCATGATGACATGATATTGTCAGCACCAGTTTTAATATCCATGCAGCTCAGATGCTGAACACAGCAGGGGACCTTCCCCGCAGGGGAAAAAAGAAGCACCAGCAGCTGATAGAATGGGTCTTTGCTGCTTATTCCTTTGGGGGCAGCAGGAAATAGGGGCTGGCGACTTTAACTCAATGTTAATCAAGTGTCTGCACTGGAACCACTCATAATATTTCAGCTTATCGAAGCACTGACCGTTCCCTTTGTCAGCTGGATGCATACTGGGGCTCTGCTGGAGACCTGGGCAGAGTGTACTCATGACTGCTTTCTAGCTGCAGGCTGGGGTTTCTTCTAGGGAAAGCCAAAGCAGAGTCAAGCCCCGGCAGGGTGAGGTGGATAGTACTAATGTTGTGCCAAGACTGGATTAACACAATGGTTAATGAGACCCTTTCCCTACACACATTCAGTGACCCGAATGAAGACTTGATACATGAAGCCTCTTATTTAAGACACTTCAAGTCAAGACTGCTGCTGCTTCTTGTTCATTCCGAGTGTGTTTAGTGGAGGGATGAGTGAAAAAAACCAACCAGCAGTGCTGTAAGAAAAAAAAATGTAGTGCCTTTATTGAATTAAAAAAATGGACCTTTCTTCAAAGTGTCTTTACACAACACACATAAAGCTTTGGCATCATTTGTATAAATATATCAAAAAGAACAAATATTTTTTACAAACTAGTATTTCGGCTCAGTAAACTTTCCTATCCCTAAAGGTAGGGATAACAAGTAGCAGTTTTTCATTTAATCTGTTCCAGTCAGCAAAAGTAATTCAGGAGGCCCAAGGTTACTGTAACTCTGTTGGCCGGCCTGCATACTGCAAGCTGTCAAGGTGGAAGCACAAAGTCAGTATCGTACCCGAGTCCTCAGAGTATAAACACCATGCTTCCAGTTTTAGTCTTCACATTTGATATAGGGATCTTCTTATAGAAGAGTTCTGTGATCAAACCATAGATTCTGTCCTACTAAATTCTTTCATCGATGTGAACTGTAACAATTAACCTTGCTCAGATGGATCTCAAGGGTCTTTGGTGAAAGACCTACAACAGGCTGTCACTGAACACACATCATATTTAAAAGCAGACTGTGTGCAACAGCTGGCACTTCATCGCCAGAACGGATCCTTCCTTGACAATTCTGTCTTGAACAAAACACAGAGTGAGAACTGAATATAAGCATGCACATTGGTCTATACATACATGACACTCATCAGTAGAACACTCACTCCAGTACCATGACACTCTGAAACAGTCTGATGGTTCAAATACACTGTTTTCCTTCTTACCCTGATACAAAGAGATTCTTATTCCATTTTGGCCACACATTCAACTGACAAAGCTCAGAAGGTACTATTCTCTCAGAAGCAGAGTTTCAAGTTTCCAGCACACACCAAGGTTAAGCAAAGCACTTTAGGTGGGAGAGGAACCTAGTTCCACTGGTTTTACGACTTATCAGGCAGGTGTGAGGGTCATGCCATCCCACGTTGACCGGGCAGGTCTTCTCTCAGATGGCACAAAACTACCAGTTTTATTTGGCTGAGGATAGAGGCATAAGATAAATGCTTCAGACACGAAAGAAAAAGCCAACACTGCAGTGTCAAAATGAGTAGATGAATTCTGAGAGATGCAGAACATTAGGTTTTTTTCAGCTGAACAAGTGGAGATACCAAAGGACCAACGCAAAGGGAAAATTTCTGCCTAATACTGCATTAGTAATAGCCTTCAAGGACAGCTTGGAAAGTGATGGAGCTTGACACAAGTAAGTTGCTTGTTCCACTATAAGGGAACTGATGGAAAAAGACAGGCTGGAGTTTGAACGGGAGGAGAGCAAAAGGTGCTGCAAGAGAGAAGCTGATAGGACACATAAGAATTCGGAGTTGCAAGCAGCAGTTAAAGGCAGTAATAGTCAAATCCTCAAGCTTCCATATACAACTAGATCTTGTAACATAAAAATTTAACTTTCAAGGGCAGAACGAAAAGCACAAGCAATTTGGCTCTTACTTCCGCTTGCTCCTATGAAATTTGTAGCTATAAACATGGCATGAAACAGATTTGATATATTTTTTTTTTAAATCAACCAAATCAATTCCTTCTGGTGAAAAAGGAACTGATCATTACAAACTGCATCACTAGCCACACACAAGTCAAACATAACTTCAGAGTTAACAATTGTGGCATACATAGTATTGTTAACCAAAAAAAAAAAAAAAAAGAAAGAAAGAAAAAGGATTCAACATACAGAGTAAGTTTTAACAACTTCTTTTCCCAGATGGCTGTTTAGAAGCTGTGACTCCAGCCTCAATTTATCCAGCCCCAGCCAAATTCAGTACACAGTCACCTGAGATTCCTTTCATCATCAGGGCAGAGGGAAAGGAGAAAAGCAAGAAGTTGCAGGGTGTAACACAGAGCATCTCTCTCTCTCTCTTTCGGGAGTACCAGCTGTTTTAGCTCTATTTTCAAACCACATCTGGAGCCAAAACACATGGTCCCACTCCCACTGCACTCTGTACCCTCTGGGAACCATATAAACTCACTAATCTGGAAGAAAACTACCCCAAGGAAATTAAAGATTTCTGCTACATTTGCCTTTTCAGCCAGCTTCAGCGTTAGCAGCCCACAAGAAGTGGGTGCCCTGAAGCCCCTTGATCTGGTCCTTAAAGTAAGGCAGATGAAGCCAACAATCCTGTACTCCCCATGAGAGAGTCTGTGTCATTAGCTAATTGTTCCACTTGGGTAAAACAAGAATAAATATATTAAGCCACTGAACTGGAGAAAAAAATATCTTCTGGAAATTAATTTTTTGACTCAGTACAGCATTACAATGGTATTTTTACGATGTCTGCATAGGACAAATAGTTAAAATGGTACAGTTCTTTAAAATGTAAAAAAGATCAGGGAAAAATATTTATGCTTTTTCAGGTTCAACAGCACTTTTGGGAGGCTAGGATTGTCTCTCACCTTGTCTTTTAGACAACAACATATTGATGCAGTAACAGAGAGATTTATCTTTCAGCAGACTGAACAAGCCAAACTTGTAACAAAGAAGTTTTCTGTAATTTCTTTTTAAAAAATGAAACAAAAACATTTACTGGCATCAACCATGCTAATTACATATTATCACAATTCTAGTTAATATAGTTCCCTTCATATTCAACCTTTAATTGCAAAAAAAAAGTTTTCTGTTTTTTTTTTTGATAGTTTTTTTTCTCCTTCCATTTTTAATACCAGAAGAATTCCACTAAATCACAGTGCAATTCTTGGAAAAAGTCCATGTACTTCCAACGTGGTTTCCATGTCACTGTGCTACTGATGACATTTCCAGGTGTTCTGTTGATCTGGCCAGAAGAAAAAATGATTGACATCTGTAGATCACAGGTTGACATCTGTAGTACCTTCAATCCAGAAAATTTGGATAACATTGTCTGCACAAAACAGATACATGTGACCGTCAATCAATCCATCAGCAACTATGTGAAAATAATTAAGTCATTGAGTGTCATTTTTCTTTTGTATTTAGGGAGAATTAAAGTTTCTTGGTAACAAATGCAATCGTGACGAAGATCTGTTTTTTCTGGACGGCATGTGGTAGCGTACTTTCTTCCAGAATCTAGTACGTGCCGAGTAAGACCTTTCTGAGAAGTCCCCTTTCCATGGGATAGCCCCGTGCTTTTGCTTAATATATTTGATGGATTCTGGCATGGTTGCATAATCTTGTATTTTTTCAAGTTCAATGAGAATTACTTTAATGCCATCTTGGATAAGAGCATTATACATGGCAAGATGCTTTTCAGACACATCTTCTAGAACACTGTAACAGGAGGGTTCCGGTACTAAAACAATTATCACTCTTCTACTTTGACGGATTTTTTCATCAGCAACGCTGATCACAGCTGTAGAGAAAAAGGTGCAAAATTAAGGCTGTATGTTTCTATTTTTTTGTTAACAACACGTTGCAGCTGGTTCATTCCCTGTTTGATATCTGAGCCAACACAGTTTGCCTCACCAAATAGGGATAGCCTAAGAGCATGTAAGCAGTTACACTGGGTTAGCCAACAAGGAGAGATTTGGCCAATACAACACAACCTGCACCTGTTGTTGATGCACAACTTGCATCAGACTGCACATCTATATTCTTGTCTATATTTTGCACAAACAGAGAAGAGCTACCAACTATCTAGTACTTACCTCACAGTAATAAAATGGCATTAGTAATTGGGGTATTGCAAAAAAACAAGTTCCAAAACCAGACGCCTAGATAAAACTATAACCTTTTTCCTTACATGGCTTGTTCTGATATGCTTCACAGTTTTTTGTTACATGTAAGTGGAAAAGAAAGTGACATTCCTTCCTTCAGTGACATTCCAGACAATTCATTCTAACCCAGCAAAATATGGTAAATACCATAAAAACCCATATGGGTTAATCCTTGAGAACAGACTATTGCATTCATTCAAGGTGGAAAAATAAAGCAGCACTTTAGATTGTACTGCTTGGGGAACCCTTCCTTCTCAAACCAGTACCAAAAACTTTAATATGTAGAAAAGTTACCACAAACCAACTCACATAGGTTTGTTCACACACAATTATTTTTAAAACTGCAAATTTATTCAGTATTATTTTTTTAAAGTCATAAAAGCAGGAAGGATTCTGAAGATATTCCTTATTTCACATCACATAAGCAGTCAGTGGGAAAATTTCGAATTTTCATTGTCAAATGCTAGAAATTTAAACGTGATGCACATTTGCACACAGAGGAAATCTCCGGAAGAATTTTAAAGGTTTGCACAGAAGGCAATGCTTTGCAAGACACCTACTAGGGACAAGTATTCTTTGATACAGCTGGTCATTCCTGATAACCTACTGTTGCTTTGTTGGGTTTTTTTTCCCCACCTGCACTGTCTAAGCATCCATTATACCCTGTATTGCATCCTGCTGGTTTGACAGCAATTCTCAGAGCAAACAAATATGAAACAGTAGAGAGGTCATCTTGTCAAATTGCACCTCAAAGCAACAGGCTCTTTTCACACCACTCACGAGACCTACTTTCCCATGTTTCCTGCCATCATTCACCATTCACAACCACAATTTCAACCCTTCTTTCCTTCAGCATCCTTCCATTTCCAGAAGTCTAGGCTAGACAGACATTGAAAAAACTTGGGAAAGCTAAATAACAACAAGGGAAAGGCCACAATAAACAGACTTCATGGGAGCACATAGAGCTCCATTTCTCATTCTCCAAAAAGAGTAAGAAAATCATAGCTCATTTGATGGTGGGAGATATTTAGAATCACATCTGATTGATTGCTTGTTTCTGACTAGTATTTGCAGCTACCAACAAGAAAACTCAAGTGTCATTTTTCTTCAGACAGCTTACCTTCTCCTGGTAAATCATCTCTCCCAAATATGAAGAGGTTATACCCACACTGTCTTTCTAAGACCTCTGGCAGTATCTTCAGTGCAAATATATCTGATGAATATAAGCAGCTCTCTCTGTTCTTTGGGTACAGCACATAAGCATCATAGATCTTCCCATCTGAAACTAAAGAGTGAGCAACAGGAGTAATATAAAAATGTATTCTAAAGATACAAAAGCAAGCAAGCAAGCAAACATATAAACAAACAAAAAAATCTCTAAACTCCTTTTCCCCACTTAAATCATTGGTTTAGGTCCTTATCTTGCTATTATCTAAGTATGTATACTAAGCCTGAAATATTCGAAGAATCAGGCCTTCTAGAATTCAGTATGCCGGATCTGAATTGGCAAGAAACCTGCAAAAATTAAGGAGGTTTGAATATTCTTTTTTGAACTCTAAATAAAAAAAATCGTATCACTGAATTATCTGGAAAATAGTGGTTCCAGTACTACAACTGAGTACTTAAAATTCCAGCTGCCATATAACTCATCGGTCATTTTTATAACCTAAAGTTTCAAAACACAGCAACTACTTAGACATTAAAACAAAAACAAAGCATTTGGCAAATTTCAAGGTCTTAATTGTACTAGATTTTTTGGAATAATTTTTTAGAAAGAACAAATTTTAAAGACTTCAAATATATTTAACAGAACCTCAATACCTCTGGAAGATATTTTCTGTTTCTCTAGCCATTTATCATACTTCATATGCTTCATATTTCAAATGTATCATATTTCATATACTTAAGCATACTCTTATAGCCAGCACCCCAATCAACATGTTTCTAAATGCCAGAAATTGCCAGAAAGTAAAATAATCAGAAGTGCCTTCAAATTGAAAACAAATTGAATTTGTCCTGGTTCATCTATGGATAATAAAAAATACCCAACAATTCCACACTATTACTGCTTTCTGTAAAAACAGTAACTGAAAGAAATCTGAACAACTGCTGTCAGAACAGCATTCAAACCACTGAAATGGAAACTACTTTCCTCTTCAGGGAAAGGAATGATAATATACTAGTAATAATAATAATGAATTCCTGGAAAGTTGCTGATTTCTCCCATGTAGATGCTTTTGTTATCTGAACTAATTCTAACATACTAAAAACACGTTATCCTTTCAAAAATCCCAAGGAAGACCAATCACACTCCCTGAGGTTAACTCATTGCTTTGCAAGGGAAGGTGGAGGCTCATTACAACACTCAGCACTGCTTACACAAACGTTACCTTTTTTACCCAGGAAAGGATGACAGGAGTCCCGATACCAAAGCACAATATCAATTTTGAAGATCTTGTAGATGAGGAGAGTAAAAAATAGTAAAAATACCAAAGAAACTCCTCCCCCAATTAAGTAACCCTGAATGTTCTGAGCTGCAGCAGAGTGAAATAAGAAGGGAGAAAACAAACAAAACAGCGTTACAACCTAGAACCAGAGAAATACAAAAGAGATGTTCAAAATTGTTCATCAATTTTTTTTAAAAAAAGAATTAATAGGACTGAAAATTCTTCACATATGCTTTCTGCAAATACTGTTATTTGGCAAGCCTACTTTTATATTTCAGAGAAAAGATACCATAGCAATGAGACAAAAGGCTACTCTTCAGCTGAAACACCAAAATATTGACATATATCCCAGTGTGGCAGCACAGTGAGAATTGTTGCACAAAATTTTTTCAGTCAGTAAAAAAGTTGAAAGTGGGGAGATGATTTCTTGATAATGCTGTTCTCCCAGGACCAACCTGCTTTCCATTGGCTCTAGCCTCCTTGAACATTTGTCATTGAACCTACTTATTTGTTGTCCTTACTATATTTTTGTCCTTAAAACAACCACTCTCCACAAAATGCATTTTTCCGTTCATGCATATTAAAGGTTTTCTGAGGTTAAATCCTACCCTCACAATCTTTATGTAGACCTTGTATTTATGTAACAAGCTAGAGCTCAGATCCACTTTCAGGCAATTATTTGTTTACAATATGGACAATTAAACTTAAGTTTGAGAATTAGATTTGTCAGAGGATTGGCTCACAGTTGAAAAAAATCAGCTCAATACAAGGCTCAATAGACCAGAGACTCTACTGCAGCTACACTGAAAAAAAAAAATAGTCACTTAGAATATCTGGTGATTTGCTTTTCTATGCATCTGGTTTTAAATAAAACCAATACATTTCTTCAGCGTTGCATTTCATTTTTTAAAGCTCACTCTAAGTTCATCTACTAAAAAGAAAATTTCATGCTAGCCAGCAATAGGTCAAACTTGTCTTTGAGCACAATTGAAGATTGGGGTCTTCAATAACTGACAAGATGCTCCCAATCAACACGCATGAGCCTATCTATGAGATGGTAACACAGCACATGTGTCAGTAATGGAAAGTCCATAACCTTTCCCAGCAATCTATTCAATTCCTTCACTATCATAATTGTTAGTTTCTCCTACTATATAAATAGAATTTTTAAAATTTTTTTCCCCCCTTTCTCCTGGCAATCTGAGCCCATTATCTGAAGGATAGGAAAACCAGGTCCATATATACATTCATGTCCTCTTGACAGTCTGTACCACACTTAGTTGTCCTTCCCCCAGCTCTTCTAGAGAACTGGCCATTTTCACAGCTGTTCTAGACACACGATCTCCTCTGATCCACACGCTTGTTTAAGTACAAGCATGTAGAACGAAGCACAGTATTCCACTGAGGTCTCATTGTCTTCTCTCATTAAAAGTGCTATTTTCTTCAATTATGCTAAGAATACAACAACAACAAAAAAGCCTCACAAGAAAAAGGTATTGAGCTGCATTACCCACTTTACACAATGGTACATCAAAGTTTTAGCTCTAAGTAGGGCATTGTCAAACTGAGAAGAAGCATAACCACTTTATCAAGCTGAGATCTCTTACCTGGGCGTTCCAGTTTGATGTAGGCTGTAAATTGTTGAGTACCATATATGAAGTGACAGAAAAACTTATGAGCATAATCCTTTGCTTTCACTTTTGAAATGTTAAATTTTGTTCCAGATACAGCAAGTCCATGAGGCATCCTCTCTCTATCATTAAAAAAGTGCAAAAAGGAAATGTCTGTAGAGAAACTGAGATATCAGCGCTTAATACAGGATAGAATCATCTATCCACAAATACAAGAACATGCATTCTTTACCTCTATATACTAAGAAGCTAGCAAAGAACAGTAAATATTACTCCTGTAACAAACAGCTTCATAACCAGAGCTGACTTGGCATCTTCCATGCACATTGGGTTGTTGGGTTTTTTCGTGTGGTGGGGCAGAGTGCACCACTAGCAAAGGGACAGCTGATACACCAGAGGGTTAGGCTGCCATCCCAAGGATCCTTGACAGGCTGGAGAAATGGGCTGACAGGACCACCAGGGAGTTCAAAGCAAAATTCAAATCCTGCACCTGAGGAGGAATAACCAGTACCCAGGCATCCTCAACTGCATTACAAGTGCTGCCAACAGGTGGAAGGAGATGATCCTTCTCCTCTACTCAGCACTGGTGAGCTCGTACCTGGAGTACTGGCTACCCAGTACAAGAGATGCAGGGGTTTACTGGAACAAGCCCAGTGCAGGGCTTTGAAAACAATTAAGGGAGTGGAACATCTGTCATGGCAGAGAGCAGGGACTGTTCAGCCTGGAGAAGAGAAGGCTTGGGGGCAGGGAGTGGATCTTATCAATGTGTGTAAATACCTGAGGGAGGGAGTGGAGAAGAGGGAGCCAGGCTCCTTTCAGTAGTGCCCACTGACAGGACAAGAGGCAATAAGCACAAATTGAAACACCTTCCCATCTGAAATTCCATCTGAACACTTTTTTACTGTCAGGGTGGTCAAACACTGGAGAAGTTGTGAAGTCTCCACCTGTGGAGATATTCAAAACCCAACTAGACACAGCCCTGAGCAACCTGCTCTATCTGACCCTGCCTGAGCAGGGGGGTTGGAGTAGACAATCCCAAGAGGTCCCTTCCAACCTAAATGATTCTGTGAATGAAATACTATTCAAACCAGTAATAATTAGTAACCAAAGCATCCAGTATTCTTTATACTGATGATGAAGCAGAGACCCTTCTAAGCATACTAGCAGACTCCCCAAGCCCACATTGTCTACAGCCAACAGTACCAATGAACTTGGGAAATAAAGATGAACAAAATTCACATAAGCTGAGTTGACCCTACTATGAAATGACAAGAAACATAGTGATACTGCCTTTATGTCTGATATCTACTGTCACAAGAAGCTTGAAGATGTAATGTGCCACCCTGCTAAATACTATCCTGCTTTAAGGTAGATTTAAAAGTATGAAGTGGGAGGGACCACAGGAGGAAAGTATCTACAAACTGGTATCCTACGTTATATAACAAAATGTCATCACCTTATGTACTTGAGAAGGAAAACTCATTTTGCAGAACATCCTGAAGAACCAGTTTCTATTACAAGAATAATTGCCAGCAACTTCTGTCATGGGATGCCAATTCATTTTGCAACATGTTCAGATCTGTTCACACCATTTTTAACTTTCCTCCTAGCAAAGGAAAAGGTTGTCCCTGGTGTAAGCCTCAGGTTCATAATGTTGGCCATGCCTACAGTGTGGTTTGCTACTAGCAAATGCTTCACAAATGTAATTGCTGAGAAATTGCCAGTTGTGTTTTTTTAAATAAAATACTGTTAATGCAATTAGATTAATTTCTCTTTTAACTTGCTTTGAACTATTAATCCTAATTAGAACTTGCACAGGATGTATTTTGCATAACTCCATCTCTGTCATGGGAAAATTATCAGGCAGGGTAGTGATTAGAAACAGAGATCATTTCCAAGCAAACAAACAAACAAAAAAAATCTTACCAGAGAACTGCTTTGAGTTAAATATATTAAACGTTTCTCAGGAAGATGTGTTTGATAACAGCACTGAATTGTTTTTGGAAGAAGCTGTAGTTGTTAAAACTTGTTGTTAAAAGCTGCAGTTGTTAAAACTGCTGCAGTTTTTAAAACTATTATAAATACAAAGAGTTGCACATGTATCTTAACTGGTGAAGCTCAAAAACTTCATGCCCTAAAGAATGATGGCCTTAGATGTGCCTTACAGACCGTAAGCTGGGAACCTAATATTTATAGCAAACAACTAAGTATATAGATCTATAATGAAAGTAATAATTCCCTCTAAAGAAACTCGGAGACAAAGTAAAACTAAGATTTCTTAGATACAGAAGAACGGAAAAGATTATTTAAAAAGCAGTCTGCCACCTAACTCTTTAGCCATATTTTGCACTGATGATTGCATCTGGTGGAGACAGCAATGCTTCTGCATGAGTGTGAAGTAATCAGCTAAGATTTATTTTTTTTTCTTTCTTTCTTTCTTTCTTCCTTGCACTACATTTAAAGAGTTATATTTAACAGCAGCAATTAATACAATGAGAAAGCAAACAGTACATCCACACTCCGCTATAGCATGGACTACTCACTGGGTAACAAAGGTCCTGCTGTCTTGAAAGAATTGCTGGTGTTACCAGCTTAATCTGTGTTTAATCTTCCTAAACATAAAGAAAAAAAACCCCACACCCTAAATTTTCTGCAACAAGAGTTTCTGCATTGTGTTCTTTAGGATTAGCAGCGTGTCTGTACTTAGAATAAAAATAAGTTGTGTGATTCTTTGGTTTTGGAACAATCAATCCTTCCCATAATAATCACAGTTGGCAGGCTTTAATCTATTAGCAAAAATGATTCAATGTATAAATAAACCTTAAAAAATTATGTTTCTCAACAGCATTACAAAAAACTACATATGATTGCTTCATTATATTTGTATCAGATACATCAGTATTTATAATGTGTTTGGGTTTTTTATTTTTTTTAAATCAAACAATAAGAATATAATTTACTTGATGCAGACTTCTAATCAGTCTTTCAGTATACACTGACACTTGACTAGTAATTAACTTTATAATGAAACCACCACAAATTACTGCAAATTACTTCACCTACAAATGCACTGTATAAATTCAATGTATAAGGATACTTACTCATAAAACTGTTCCAGGTAGGTGCTATCAAAACTATCAACATCCTCATCATTAACTTGCCAGAATGGAATCAAGCCACTTATGCCACTTGATATATTACATTCCATAACTACATGAGAGCCTACAAAAAAACATTTAAATATGGCAATTCAAGGTCTTGTAACAGAAGCAGGATCACGTGATTAGGGATTAGCTGGGAAAAGGAGTGATATTGAAAACCCCACTTACCTTAAGCAGAATCCTTAAAGCTCACCCATTTGTAACCCACACTCAGGTGTCTCTGATCTGTATATAAATTCCACCCTAAATGTAGGTGTCTAAATTTTAACATCTACATGTAAGCTAGATGTCCCAGCTAGTAACAGAGTTCAGCTATGCTGAAGTCCACTCACATTAAAGTGAATCAACTGAATGGCTCTCCAGACTCCACTGAAAGATCTGCAGGGCTCAAATCAGTTGCATGTACACAATATGATGACAACTGAGATGCTCTCCAGCATCCAAGGCATCTGTATGGAGCTGGCAGTGGCAGATAGGACTCCAGATCTTCAAGAAACCTGTACTGCTAGAAACCACACAAAACAGCACTAGACATCTATGTGCAGGCAACTGAATTGAGCCCCTGTTGACAACAGCAAAAATTAAGCACCCTCTCTGATATGCAGATACCCACGTGTAGACAACTGCACCCTGGAGCTGAATCCCTTTCTTAGTGACTGCTGATATCTTTGCTTCAGATCAGAGTCTTCTGGCCAACTCTGTCCACTGGGATGGTTTCTGAATACTCTCACACTCTGCTCCCAGAGCAAGCTCACCCATCACGCAGCTCCTCTGCCACTAAGAGTCCAGATCTTACAGAATGCTTCAGTATTAAGAAAGCAAGCCAAGTTGCAGAATCTATTTATTGCCAATGTACCTCAAAGAGCTGCATTTACAGGAAGGTAAGCAGCTTTCTTGGGACTCCCTTCCTTCTGTATTTTACCCACAGAAGTCTTGATTTGTTAGGAGAAGGTGGGCTCTTAGTTCACCTATATAAAGATCTCAGTGTTTCATTTCCTAGAATCACATTAGATCTAGTGCCTCCACCAAGGGATAGTCTATCAAAAGTATGGAATAAGCCTTCAGCTCACATGCAAAGCAGTTATTTGAACAAGAGTTCACATAGAAATCACAGATTCCCCCCAATCTCTTCCTTCATGTCCTTCCAGCACAATACTGAATTTTTCTAAAGATGTGTTTTTAGTGCATAGCACAGCTCTTCAAAAGGAAGAAAACTCCTCAAGAAAACCCCTCATGCCCTCCATTTCCATACATTCATGAAAGTACTAAGTTTCTACATAACCTTCTCCTGCCATTTCTCATTCAAAAAGCATACAGGTATTTCCAGGTTCATGCAAGTGTTTCCAGGTTCTGCCCCACAGCAGGCTTTTAGTAAGAGAAATTATTATTTTATTTCCCCCCAGCATCCCATTAAAGTACTGGACAGAGAATGTTACTTTTGAATGGCAGTGTCTTTAAAAAGAAACAAAGATAAAAATCTTCACCAGCTTCCTTTGAAGGGTTTCCCTCTAGTAGGGAATCATTTGTAGTTGCTCAATAGCCACAATAAACCCACTTTGTGGGTTTCTTCAGTAGCCACAATAGGCTTTGTGTCATCTTTAGTCTCACATGTGACTGCTTTCCTAATGTCTGTAAGACAATCAAGGTTTGTTCATCTTAGCTAGTTCAGCTGCTGGAACACATCAGCAACTTCTAACTGATGCAGTGTCCAAGCCATAACAAATATGATCTAAATGCTATTCTAAAATAAGGAGTCTAAACAAGGTGTCCCATAACACATCTTAATACGGGGTGAGAGTCACAGGCAGCTCCTGGACAAATAATGGTCAATTCTCCATTTTCTCAGCAAGTACTACCAAGGACTAAGAAAACACAGAAGGATGTCTTCAGTAAATTAAAGAGCATTTTAACTGCCTATGCAGATCAGACTCCTGAGTAGAGGCCACATCGGTAAGAATTTTTCTGAATTAAATAGGATGTCATAACTAATTAACAGTCAGACATGGGGATGAGCTATATATGGTACTTTAATGGGTGGAAGATGCAGTACACAGAAGTCCCACAGTAATTTCTTCCACCGTTAAAATTACAAAGGAAAAGCTTCCACACATAAAGATTAGGGTTGTATGAGGTAAAAAAAACCAAACCAAAACAACAACAAAAAACAAACAAACCCCACACAACTGTGGAAAGCCTGCCTATTTCAACCTAAGATCTGGTGAACAAATTTCCTTATTAGTGGAAGAGCAAAAATACAGCTTTTCTGGCATGTAATTGTAATGAAGCCAGAGAAGATCTAATTACCAGAAGAGGTTGCTGAGCCATTTCAGGATGTTTCCAACAGAATTAAATAACCATCTGAAGACTGCAGGACTGTAAGTCCATAAAGTAATACTATTTGTATCAGATCCTGAATATTACTATTGTTTAAAATAAAGCCTTCTGGACTTTGGAGGAACATAATTTCTATTAAAGCTCATTCACTATTTTGTTCAAAATCTACTAATCTACTAAACATGGCAACTTCAGAATAAGGTATCTTTCACAAGCTGTTGAGGTCAAAAAATAAAAAAGACCAAATAAAGCCAAATCCAAACCCCCAAAGCAACTGCACTAAAACCAATAAAAACACAAAACCCACCAGTATTTCAGTGCTGTTCAATTCAGTTTAATACCATATACTCAAAGTTAGAATTTGGGCCAGAGAAAATGTTTGAGATAATGAGAAAAGCAGCATGAAGCCTCAACATGAGAAAAGAACACCCAATACACACTGTGTTCACAAGCTCAACATAAGAAAAAGCAGAAGCACAAGCAGCTGTGTTATGTGGGACAACCATCAGTGTGATTTACATAAGAATTATCCCCAATGCTCCGGCTTCAGCTCCCATATGGTGCCAGAGCCCCAGCACAACCTGTCCACAGAACCTCTCTAATGATCTAATTGGTAATAATCCTTCCCCAAAAGATTAGAAAACAGCTTAGATCCTGTACTAGGGAATTCTAGTAAACGGCTAATCACACTTCTCCAAAATCAGTTAATGCCCTTTTTAATCAAATAAATACTTTGTTTGAAACAATTGTCCTTAGTGAAAAATGAGAAAAAAAAATTACAGTACATGCAACTCCGAAACTACTCCTTCTTGACTACATCAGTAGAACACAGCTCTGTCTAATATATGGTGCAATCTAAACATGTATAGGTTTACTTAGGAAAAGACTTGCATACCATATAGTTGGCACATAGAATCATAGAATATCTGAGGTTGGAAGGCACTCTGGGAGGTCTCTAGTCCAATTTTCTGCCCAAAGCAGAGCCAGCTCTGAGGTGAGACCAGGCTGCTCAGAGGTTTATGCAGTCAGGTTCTGACACCTTGGAGGACAGAGACTGCACAAGTTCTCTAACTGAAAGAGGGGAGATTTAAGATTAGACATTTAGAAGAAATCCATTACTGTGAGGGTGGTGAGGCACTGGAACAGGTTGCCCAGAGACGCTGTGGGTGCCCCATCCCTGGAGGTGTTCAAGGCCAGGCTGGATGGGCTTTGAGCAACCTGCTCTAGGGGGAGGTTCCCTGCCTGTAGGAGAAGAGGGGTTGGAACTCAATGATCTTTAAGGGCCCTTCCAACCTGAACCATTCTATGATTCTCTGGAGCAGCCTGCTGCACTGCCTGGCTGTCCTCACAGGGAAAAAGTTACTCCTTATATCACAGAATCTTTTATTTACTACTATAAAAAATACCTGGTATAGCCATGAACTAGCAGCTCACTGTTTGACAAAAGATTAGCATGTGAAACCTTTTATCATCCTAGAACAGGGAATAAAATCCAGGATGTGTAGAAAAGGGAGACAGGAATCATACAGAAGGAAGAAAAACTACTTAGTCAAGTGGTAACTATGCTAACATGTTTTTAACCCTATTTTCACAGATACTGAGGATATGTTAAAACATAGACACTGAAAAGTAGTAAAAAGGACAGATGGCATTAATAAGAAAAATAAATAAATGCATTCCACCTGACACTGCTGGTCAAGAGACTTCAATCTTAGCCATGCAGTTCTTCCCCCCTCCAAATCCCGTTCTAAAAATCTGTCCTCCAGATATCCTCAATCCACATGCCCATCTTCCAGTCTGACTTAAGTCTGTGGAACTGTTCACATGTTATTTCAGAAAGAACAGGAGCTTATTTGTTTTACTGAATGTTAATGATTTCTTAAATAGTCACTACTTACCAAGTTCTACTTCAATTGTGTTGTTCTTTGGATAAATAAACTCTGGTTTCCTCTGTCCTTCTAACAGAACCAAAGAGAAAAATAAAATCTTCAGGCAAAAGAAGTTCCACAACTTACTTCAACTAATAGTTTTACAATTTTTTTGGTTTTTGTTTGGTACTATTGAAGTGCCATACTTAGTACTTGTTTCAAATTTACAATAGAAAATATCTCATATGGTTTGCTGTACTCTATCCAAATTATTCTGGCTTAGCTTTCAAATTAAAAGGCTTTATCTTACCTTAAAAATACTTTAAAAAAAAAAAAATCTCAAATTTACTGGACGTTGATTTAAAAGTAATATAAAAGCAGAAAACAAAACCAAAACCTAAAAATGCTATTAATTTCATAAGAAAGCAGAGTAAGGAAGAGAAAGAGGGATTGTATCAACAACTTCCTAGAGTACATGAGAATCTATTTAAGAGGAAATAAGCACACACTTAAACTGAGCTGGAATGGTTTCATTCTACACTTGCTGCTAACAACCCACTGTTCTATCACCTAAAGTCAGAATTTTGATTTTATCTAAAAAGATGGACACTCTACCTCCAACCAACTTTTCTGATAGCGCTACTGTCATGGTACTGGTCAGGCCATCATCAATGCTGCCTACAAAGAAGCAATCATAGAATCATTTCGGTTGGAGAGGACCCTTGGGATCATAGAGTCCAAACGTCCATCCTACTCTACAAAGTTCTCCCCTGCACCATATTCCCCAACACCACATCTAAACAACTCTTAAACATGTCCAGGGATGGTGACTCAAACACCTCCCTGAGCAGCCTATTCTAATGCCCGACCACTCTTTCTGTGAAAAATTCATTCCTAATGTTCAGTCTAAACCTACTGTGTTGGAGCTTGAAGCCATTTCCTCTCGTTCTGTCACTAATTACCTGCAAGAAGAGACCAGCACCAACCTCTCTACAGTGTCCTTCACAATGATCATGACACTTAATGCCAGCACTGGGAAAATGACAGCCAGTTTTGAGTCCTGTGTGCCAAAAAGCACAACCAAGTGCAAACTCTAAGTCAGTCCTTTCCAGAGAAAGATGTATTAACTTCATAGCATTTACACAGTTGGTCACACCTCCTTTCTCAACAATTGACATTATAGTGAACTTTGTGAGCAAGTTCACAAACTGCGCCAGCAGGTGTTTTGCTGTGATGGCCTCAGCAAAAATAAAATTCCTTTTTTTTTTTTTCAAAATAATTTAATTTAATGGTGCATTATTTGTTTTAGCAATAACAACCCCCTCCACCCCACCAACTATTGCTTCCTTCTAATTCTCATTCCTAACCATGTATTTCTCATTTCCCCATGACAATTCTTCCTCAGAAGCAATGCTCAAGAGTAGCAACAAGCATTACTGTATTTTATTTTTACATTCAGGAAAGAATTAAAGAAGATGTGCAACTTAATTCACAGAACAGAAAAGTTAACATGCCAAATAGCTTAAGCCTGCATACAAATATTTACAGCAGAGTCAAAAAGAGAATAACATCAATGCACTCACCTTTAACCTCTAGACTAACAGTTCGTGAAACATTATATTGCTTTCCCATATATGTGTATATCATACGGCATGTGTAGTTTCCTCTGTCTTGTTCAGTTACGTTGCGAATCCAGACAGCATTTTCACCCTCTGCCAAAAGAAGTCGCTTGTCTTCAAGAAATCCAGGCTTACACTCCTAAATATATCAAAAGTAGCTGTGATTTAAAGGGAGCTAAGAATCTGATAATCAAGTAAGTTACTGAACTCTACAGATCATTAAAATGCTTGCCAAATACTGATTTTTTAGAAAGCCAAGTGGGTTCTTATCTGAGCTTCATTCACACTCTAACACGAAGCCTGATGACATCTTGCTGCGTTTGCACTTTTTAAGGAGTCACTGAAGCCAATCTGAAGTTTTCAAATGCGGTGTTTTAGTTCACTGCCTTTGTTTAACAGCTTCAGAGCTTCCTGTCTCAGGTGTAATAACAGTCATTTCACACGTAGCAGAGTTTATGAGAATACCTGCCTGCATTCCTACTTCACTGAGATGAACGAGAGCTGCAATAGCAGTGCCTCATGCTGATGGGTGCATTGCAGTTTCTGTAACAATGCAAACATAGTGAAAAACTGCCTTCTCTTCCCTGAGCTATAAGCAGCTTGCTTAGAATTATTTCATCTCAAAAGAGGATGTACAGGTGCAACACCAAGATTATTTTACATATACAAGTAACTACTTTAATACCAGCATCAAAATTAAGAGTTGAACCTCTTTAGAATTTTGCCATAACATGAGAAAAACACGTTTCTAACCTTGCACAGTCTACAGAGTATTTTTTACAGAAACAGAGCAAGAGGCATAAGAATGCCACACCATGATCAAAAGACAGGACAGGCCTAATATTCCATGAAACTGAAATAATTATGCAGAGCCTTGTACTTAAGGAAACATACAAGCTTTTCTATATATAATAATCAAAGGACAAACTAGATTTTCACCAATCAACAAACCAAAACACTGAAAAAAACTCGCAACCCAAAAATGAACAACAGTTGTTTTCTTTTAAAAATGTCTCCTTACACTGTATCTTCTTACACCTTCCCAACCGTATAGCAAGACAGACACTTTACACAAACTGTAGAGAAAATAAACTTTCCCTTCCAAAAGCTACTTTTCACAGTTGCTTCATAAGACATTTTAAATAGAATATTTTGTATACACATGCACAATACCTTATACCAGTGTACTTCAGGCTGATTATTTTCTTCATCTTTAAAAACATCTAGATCAGGGCATATAATCTTTCCAGTATTTGTGCTTGTCACTTTTTGTTCAAACTTCATTTTTCCGTTAAAACACAAACCGTTATCGTTCTCAAAAACTGTTAACTTTATAGTTTTTTGGTTAGAGTGGTTAAGCCTCCTGTAATTAGAACAAGTCAGGTCATTAACAATAACGTTCCTTGTTTCCAGCAAGTCAGGGAGCTTACAGAGAGGGACTTCAGCATCCTCTCCAGCCTTGCCTCTAACACCCCTGCTACAGCCCCCTGAGCTCTTCAACATCACCCTTAGCTCCTCACCCCTTGCTCCAGACAGAGCGATGGGAATAAGCTCTGATTTTGTGTCATAAGCAGAAGTAGGGTCCTCTCTGGGAGCACCAGCAGGGATGCCAGAACTGCTCAGAGCTGACACTCAGAGGCCACAGCACCAACCCAGCCTTGCCGTTTTCAGTGTTACATTTACCAACAAACAGTAGCCCAGAGCAACCCAAAACACATCTGCAGTAGAGCACTTTCAGTGCCAAATTAAAAGAAGACGACAGGTTCATCTCGACATTCCTTGGAGGGACATACCAAGAAAAAGCAGGTGGTAATTCTTAGCAGAAGAGAGAGTTTTTGAATAGCATATACATACATCGAGGTGCTGATAGTATCAATGTGAAACCACTTCACACCAAGAGCTCAACAAGAACCACTGGTAAAGTAGCTCTGCAGAGAAGAGATTGCACTAAAAACCAGAAGCCTATGCCAGAAGGAATACCTTCTATTAATTCATTGCTCAACTCTTCATTTTCCAATTGGGAGAAGTTTCCAGAAGAGTGAACTTGCATGTTTTGACAGTCCTTTCTTCAACTTCTATATACTGCACCTCGACAAGCTGTGTAATTAAAGTTTAAGTGATGGAGGCATAAAATTTAGCCTACATTAACACAACTGAACTTCTGCAAGTTTCTTGTGCTGCTGACATTATGCAAGCCAGGGATGCAAGATGCCCACAGGAACATAACTCATAGCTAGAGTAACAAGAAACATAGCAAGGAAGACTAAATTAAAACTCTTTAACTAGGTAGCTTTCAAAGGATTACATTTCTTCCAGTTTTAGCTTCATTATCGCCTCTGGAGCAGGAAGATGCAAAGGCCTTCAACTTATGCTGGAAGTTTCTGCTGATCTCTGTTACTACATTCACAACACAAACCCCTTCAGCCTAACTGCTGTACCGTATGCACATCAGTACACACAACTATACACTACTAAAACAAATTCTGGGTCACCCAAAAAGACACTGTTCTCAGTGTCCTGTGGAAAGATCATGAAGAAAAGAACCATTTCTGTGTGCTTTCCCAAAATTAATTTCCTATAGAGCACAAAGTGAATTTCAGCCATTATAAATAAGATTTGACCACCTGAAGTGGTGAAGTCCAGTACACTAATCTGAGCTGTAGATATGGCAAGAGCTTTAAAATACTGAAGAGGTGAAAAGAATCTATTCTTTTTTTCTTCTTCTTTGTGCGCTCGGATCTTTTGAGGGATGTGTTACTTTCACTGTCTCTAAAGCTGCTTAGCACATTGCTTTGCTCTTCACATGTATTCTCATTTTTGAACAGTAATATTTGGTAATGTTTTAAAATGAAAAATAAGAATTACTTTCTGGCTTTTTATTTGTAAATTTCTACAAGGATTCCCAAAATTGCTAAGCTCTCCAGAAAGTCTGTATGTGGTGATACTGCCTAACATGCAGAATTTGCTCCTCTCAGATCCTTCTTCCATTTAACCATGTCCAATGAAGAAACCAAAATGTTCTTCTGATCTGTCAGTATCAAACAGAAAGTTGAACACAGGAAAACATGAAGCAGTTAAGACTTTTCCCTGTGACCTTATATTTAATCCAAAACAAACAAAAAACCCACACAGACCACTGTTAATATTATCATAGTTTAAGATAAAACAGTCTTCTGTAACCACTTTTGCAATGCTACACCTGTAAAAGAAAAGGGAAAAAAAGGCACTGTGCAGAAACAAAAAGCATGGTCAAAATAGTGCTTTTATCTGATCTAAACTCTGTACCTAAACCAAAAATTCTGGACACTCAAGTTCCACAAACATATTACCACAGTTCTAAGTGCTGGCAACCCATTGTTCCCCTCCTCCCTTCCTTACCTTACATGACATTCATAAAGTCCAGAATCTTCCAGCGTTGCAGGAATAAACCAAAGCAAGCCCTCTCGCTGATGGATCCTGGCGTCTCTCTCTGTGGTTACTGGTGTAGCACTGCCATTTTTATACCACGTGAGATTGTAATCAGGATGAAGCATTGGTAGTGTAATTATTGGGCAACTGACAGCTGTAGGTTCCCCAACAAGCACAAAGTAATTACAAATAACACATTCTTCTATGAAAAAAAAGAAAAAAAATTATCAGTGCTTGTAATCTGCATACTTTTCATAAGTACACAGAATTAAAAAATAAACTTTATGTAACAATTTACCATTAAAACAATCATGCAGCCTAGCAAACAGGTTTTTAAAGCATCAGCCAAAAAAATACAAGAGACAGAAGGACAGATAGAAGTCAGTATATTACCAGTTTAGCACAAGCAGAGCAGGCCACTAGACTATAAAGCAGATTTTAAAAGCTTCCAAACATTTGCATACACATGCAACACTGAATTCTTGTGAACTGCAAAACTTATGACTTATTTTAAAAATCTTGCTGAATGACTTTAAAAATACAAAGCTAATGTATTCAATTTCAAAATAAGATCTTCAGTAATCTTCGCTGTCCCACCACCTACCTATCACCTAAAGATTTCCAGACTTCCATTTCCCTATGGAGATATTCAGACACATTCACATTAGACTGCTTATGGAAAAGCAGCAAGACAAGCATCATTAACTTATGTAGCCCTAAACTTCACTGAAAAATTAGATCTACCAGGAAAAATATTACTAATTAATTGTAAAGGAAACTAAGCCTTACTGCTGTAAGGACTAGAGCTACAGCATGTTTCTTAAAATTTGCTGTTGAATGCCTCCTATAAATGAAGGAAAACAATCTCTTTAGACTTTCTTAAAAGGAACCAGGGAGAGGCTAATCAAAGCCTCAGTACCCTATAGTTACATAGCTAGATTTAAAAATATTTATGTCAATTTGTCCATTTCATCCCCAGTGCAATTTCAGTCCCAAAGAGGCATTCAGTCTATCTTCAATATGATAAAGGAAAAACAAACCCCAAATCCACTCTTTGCTCTCAGTAACTCTTTCCTACTAAGTACATACAATTCATCTCTTGCAGGTTTTCTTTTTTAAAATGGTAATTTTGACAAAATATTTAACTTACCAGCACTGAACAGTGGTATCAGTAGAATGAGATGACCAATGAGCAAAAATGTAGATGTCATCTTTTTCTGCAAAGAAGAATTTTTTTCCATTAGTGTGGTCAGAGTGTTCAAGCTACACTGCCCTCGGCACCCTGCATTGCTCCTTAAAAAAAAAAAGTCAGAAGCAGCATTAGTCATCTCAGGGAGGGGAAAAAGGGTTTGATAATTTAACCCCCGCCTTTAAAAATTTCAATTACAGTAACTGTTGGCCTCCACAGAAGGCTGCTCAGTTTTCAGCTTTCTACTGGAATTTGTCCAAATTTCTACTGGAATAACTCTTGCATACAGTGTAATTTTATTTTGCCAGCATAATTAAGCCAAAACCAAAAAAAACCCCAGCCCTCTAGCATAGACAAGTTATGCTAGCGCACAGTGATTTAAGCTATAGTGTGTAATTTAGAAACCAAGCTTGATTAAGCTACTCCTCTTTCCACATGTTTATGAGAGACACGATCACAAAGATGTATGAGGTTTCATTCTTTGAACTGTTCTTGTACAGTTGAGGCATCACCTCTTTTAAGAGTGGATGAACTTGCAGTTCTTTGCAGGACAAGCACACTGTAACTCCAGTGAGATCTGGCACTTAAATTGGAGCCTAAAGTTACACTTGTGTGGAAACCACAGCTAACATGATTTGCTGTGGTCAGACACAAAACAAAGAGTTCAAGAGTTGTAGTTTCACTTCACACCTCAGGTCTTCTTTGCAGCTTTCTCTAACAAAGACATGACTGAACAGACACCCGCTGCCCTCATGGCCCGCAAGTGGCTTCCATGAAACCTCTAAATCTTAACCAAGTCCTGTTCCCCTCCCTTGCTTTTTCTTGGCAAGACATCATCAGAGCCCTTCCCAAGTTTTTCACCGTCAGACAGATGGCAAACAATTAACCCCTTCCCTTCTGACAGATCCGTGTAGAATCATAAGGTCTGCCTTTAGTTGTTGTGCCTTTCCTCAGTTCCTGACCATTTTCCATGCTGCTCCCTTCACTCTAAAGCAAGTTGGTTTCCTACAGAGCTGTCCACTGCAAAACATTCATTGCACAAATCCTAGTTAATATTTGCCTTCTACCCAGCTAGAAGTGGCTGGAATAATAGATGGTATTCCCTGAAAAAAAACCCCACATGGCCTTGACTTACTTTTATATCCAACGTAGTTCACTTTAGTGACAAATAAGCCACACGAGCTCCTTCTTTCGAAGCATTTTATAAGCAGAAGTGTTGGAGTAGTAGGAAGGGACACACAGAGTAGAGTTCAACACTTTAATAGCCTCCAAGTATGTACTTCTTTTGGACGGTTTATCTGACAAAGCACTCATACATGTGGTCTTTACTTAGTTGATTTGTATGTGGTTTTCCTGTAACTTGCCAGGGAGCTGATCATCATTCTTGGAGATTCAGTTTACCTATAAAGAGTGGAAAAGGGGAGCAGAGAAGGGAAAAATGTGAATTTACAAAACACAGCATTTGGACAAAATAAATTTTAAGCTCAACAACTTCATTTGTGCAGAGAGAATGCACAAATTGCACAAAAATGAATCACATTGCCTACGTCCTTAGTTTGGAAAACTGTTTCAGCACAAAGCTTGCTGGGCTCAAAGGAAAAACATACATGAAGTCTTTCAGGAAATAAGGAGGTAAAAACCCAACAACAAACAAATAAAACCCCACACTACCAACCAATCGTATTTGTGGTTCGAGCTACTAAAAAAGAAAAAGGTTTGTTTTCCAAGTTATTTTCCTAATATTTAACTTAGTATAGTTAAAATATAACTTACTGCTGTTCCATCAAATTTTTAAAATTACCATCTTGAAAACCAAAATACAAATCATGCAGACCTAATTTAAGATACTGACATTTTGTTCTCTGCAGGATGTCTATTTTCACAGAACTTGCCCTTTTACTTGCCTTAGGCACGCTGCCAACTTTAAATGCTCTAAGAACACATTTATAGACATATTCGGTCCCTAAGTCTGCATACCGCAGAATTAGCAAACTTGTCCTTCAGGAAGCTGTGTAAAACACATCACTGTATCTTTGTTTTCCAAATTTTCTGTCTCCGATTTTTAAAAGATTTTACATGCAAATAATTTATAAATACATGGCCTGACATTGTGTTGCAAAAGCCCACACAATGAAAAAACACTCACACTTTGTTTCCTGTTGTACCCATTAAGCTGCCTACCAGGGTTAAACCACAACAGCAAAGCAAGGTACCTTGTTTCCAGTCTCACGCTTTCCTGAGGTCCCCACTTTCCCGTCTAATATGCTCAATAATGCAGCTGATCATTTTACAGGGGCAGGCCTGAATGCCAAGTCACACAGAACGATGCATAAGCACCCTCTAGAAGCAGATCTGATTATCCACTGTGGTATTCTAACACTGAAGTGATGACTGCAAACTGCAGTCCTTAAATGCTTCCCTTCCAGATTCTGCTGCAAGTTGCAGGACTACCGAAAAAAATCATACCTTTGAGGAAAACCCATTATCCAAGACATTCTGTCGAAGCTACATCAAAATGAAGCAACAGAAATCAAAGAAGAATATTCACAAAGAAGCCTGCAATAAAATCTTTATAAGCCAAATTCCAGTTCAACTTTGAGAACAAGTATTAATCACTCACCAAACAAAAGTGTTTGTTACAGGTACTGCCTCAACTTTCACCAAAGCACAGGAGGAACAGAGAAAAAAAACCAAACAAACACACACACACAAAAAAAAAGAGATAGATACCCTTAGCTGTACATAACTGGTCACCACCAATTGATTCTAGTACACTGAAGTGCTACCTGTCTGCCCACTTCCCCCTCACATCAAACTGGAGGCAGTGAGAGCATCCAAATAACCTTGGAAGGAGCGATCTTAACAGTATTCAAATCAATTGAAAGCAGTACCTCCTTTCAGCATCAAGTGGAAGGAGCTCATTTCGCAGTCAGCACTTTGAAGACCTTTTCTATGTCATTTCAACTCCTGATACCTGTCAATATAAAGTAATATGGACTTTATTGTGGAACATTTCTTATTTAAGTCCGAAGTAAGTTATTACCTTTCCACTAACATTTTCAAAGTACAGTCAAGAAGCATTTAAAAGGACCGCAAGGGCTCATACTGATAAAACCATATGTTACAGTGAGGCAAAGTAATAAAAAATTCATATATTACCGGGGGGGAGGAGAAGGAAATTGGTAATATTGTTTAGGAAAAAAAAGTAACTAGTATTTCTTATTAATTTAAAATACCTGAATTAAGGCTTCTGTATTATGAAACAACTTTTGTGTGAGTTTTGTGCCAGTTTCTCAGCTTTTACAGCAGTCTGGTCTCAAAAATCTCTATGAAAAGCAAGCAACTCCACCCTGCCTTTTGCGAACCCAAGCACATACAAACGGTCTGAATCAAACAAGCATGCAGTTGCTGAAATCTACGAAGGAGAAAACCAGGAACACGTCCAGCATTTCTCTCCAGCCCCTGGTGAAAGCTTACTTAAGGGCTGCTGCTGGGAACAAACTGGAACCTTGATTCAAGCTCGGCAGTTTTCAAGGAGAGAGCTGGCTCCCACCGAGCTGTGGCTCCACGGGTTGTGACGGGGCTGTCACAGCAGCTCCTCACTAGGTTTGATACTGGTACTTCTGCAGGAGCCTCTCTCACCCAAAGCCTCCCTCTTGTCATCATACGAACAGTTTAAAGAAAAAAAAAAAAAGCAACAAAAAAAAAAATATCCCTGTTTGATCACAGTTATGCAATAAACAGCTTCTGCAGTGTTTTACCAGGTCAAGAAGATTTACGCCAAGCTTTATCCTGCTTCCTGTTACAAGTACTTTAAAAAATGTGCTGGCCTTCAGCACTCACTATAAGTCTTTTGGTTTTTATACCGTACTTCCCACCTGGGTCTGTATAAAACGCAAGCACACAGCCAGGAAGCAGACACAAGCGTAAAATAAAATAAAAAAATAAAATAAAATTCAAAAATAGAATAAAATAAAATAATTACTTCCAAAGTGCAAGAAAAGACAGAAAACCAGCAGCCACTGGCACAGAGGTTCGTGCAAACACCCCGCGCATCAAAGCAAACCGCCTCGGGACGCGCCTGAAGTTAACAGTAACTGCGGGGTTTCGGGGTTGGTTTGGGGTTTTTTTTTTGGAAGCCGTCAGCACTGAAGCCCATCTGCCAAGGAGCTGGCTGTCCCGGGACCGTAGGGGGCCCTCCCACCACCGCACACTCCCCCAAACGCCGGTCCCACGGAGCGGCGGGAGACACGCGGGGAAGGACGAGCCCCGCCGCCCCCCCGCACACCCCGCTGCCCTCCTCGCCACGCCGGCGGCTCTGGAAGCCCAGCCGAGCCCCGGGAGGGAGCGAGGCGGCTGCGGCTACAGCCGCCCCCATACCGCCCTTCCTCACCTCCGCTCGCCGCCTCTGCTCACCTCTGTCCGCAACCCGCACCCCGCCGGCCGCCCCGGCCCGCGCCACACAGCGGGTGGGCGGGCAGCAAGGCCCCGCCTCGCCCGGCGGGCCACGGCAGCGGCCGGCTCCTCGCCCCTCCCAGCGGCCGCCCCCGGTACCGCCCG
>BJBW01007369.1:0-21422 GCA_004320125.1 Scolopax mira | reverse complement strand
GCGGCTCCGCACAGCCGCACCGCCCCCATCGGCCCCGAGGGCGTGTGAGCGCCCGGCGCAGGGGAGCTGGCCCTCATGGTGGCCTCCTTTGGGGCATCTCCTAGAAGTTTGAGCTAACCCTGTTTTCCCTGGCATCGGCCCACTTTCTTTAGCCTCCGCGCCTGGGCTTAGTTCCCCTTCAAGCTGCCATCCCAGGGTGGCTGAGGTGACTTTGGAGCTGTGACAGCTCCATTTTTCTCTCGGGTTGCCCTCGGGGCTCAGAGCTGGCAGGGCTGCTCTCAGAAGGAGTGAGAGCCCTTTGGCCAGCTTTGCCACAGTGTGGGGCTAATGGCCATTTGGCAGCCTGGTGGGAGCAGAGACCTTTCACATCTTCAAATAATCAGATCCTACCCATTGCACTACCGAGCATTCAGGAAATGCTGAACGTATATCCAGACACCAATATAGGTTAGGGATGGACCTGCTGGGAAGCACTTCTGAGGAGAAGGATCTGGAGGTCCTGGTGGATAGTCAACTATCCATGAGCCAGCAATGTGCCCTTGTCGCCAAGAGGGCCAATGGAATCCTGGGCTGCATAGGGAAGAGTGTGGCCAGTAGTTCGAGGGAGGTCATTCTCGCCCTTTACTCTGCACTGGTGGGTCACAACTGGAATACTGCGTCCAGTTCTGGGTTCCCCAGTTCAAGAGAGACCAGGAACTACTGGAGAGTGTCCAGCATAGGGCAACTAAGATTATTAAGGGATTGGAGCATCTCCCTTATGAGGAAAGACTGAGAGCTGGGACTCTTGAGCCTGGAGAAGAGAAGGCTGAGGGAAGACCTTATTAATGCCTATAAATATCTAAAGGGTGGGCTCAAGGAGGATGGAGCCAGACTCCTTTCAGAGGTTCCCAGTAACAGGACGAGGGGCAACAGGCACAAGCTGGAACATAGGAAGTTCCACTCAAATATGAGGCGAGGGTGACAGAGCCCTGGAACAGGCTGCCCAGAGAGGTCGTAGAGTCCCCTTCTCTGGAGATCTTCAAGACCCGCCTGGATGCAGTCCTGAGGGACGTGCTCTGGGCAATCCTGCTTTAGCAGGGGAGTTGGACTAGTTGATCTCTAGAGGTCTCTTCCAATTCTGACAATTCCATGATTCCATAACCGCACCTGCCCTGGAGACCAGTATAGCACCAGTGAACCCAGTCCTTAGCAAATCTGGCACACCACTCATGAGTGCAGGCACTCTTGCTTCTGCCTGGTATTTACCAGGACTGCTGGGTGCCTGGAGCCACTGTTCCCGGATTCCATCACCTGAAGTTGCTCAACCACTGTGTTTGGAGCAGAGCTTTGTTTGCTTTCCATCGTTTAAGTGTTAACTTTTTGTCCAGTTTGATCAGCTGTCACTTCCGCTGTGCCAAGTTTTCAGTTCAGACAATAGTTTCTTCCTTCAGGGTTTGCATAGTAACTCTACACAGTTCTCATTCTTTATTTTGATGGTGAAATTATACATGTTCAAACATAGAAATGCAAATTTTCCCAGACAAGGAGAACTTTCTCTGGAATTCTTTCCTTGTCTATAGTTTTCTAGTTAGTGCATTTTCCTCCTTGAGTTTGCTTTCATCTCTTTCGTTTTGGTTCTCATAAGCTCACTTTTAGTCACTACTCAAAGACATGACTGTAGGGTGCTCAAAGTGTTTGCTTATCCCCATCTTTGCTTTTATTCAAGATCCACATGCATTAACTTTATTTACATTCCAGCTGAAGTAAATATCTATTTTAATATGAGTTTAAAAAAATTTAATGTAAGAACCAGCTTCATCTTGGGATTTGAACAATTTCCAAACCAAGGTGAAAGGACTGTCAACTTGGTTAAGGGTTTGGAAAGAAAAAGAAGGTGTGTTTTAACTTACTAAATGGTAAAGGAGATTGTCTGTTCCACACCTG
Organism: Scolopax mira; assembly: GCA_004320125.1. Classification (NCBI taxonomy): domain Eukaryota; kingdom Metazoa; phylum Chordata; class Aves; order Charadriiformes; family Scolopacidae; genus Scolopax; species Scolopax mira. Next base: position 19,499 of record BJBW01007369.1, on the reverse strand, counting down.
CAGAACCACTACTCTTTCCCAAGTGGTAAGCTCAGCTTTTTTGGGGTAGAAGGGCTAGTTTGCTTCCATCTCAGTTTCATGAACACCAACCAGAGAAAAGAAGGGGTTCTCATGCTGGCTTTCTTCCATGTTGATAATAGCAGGATGAAGAGCTGGTTTGAGCTTTCCCCCTCTTGGAGGGAAAAGCTGTGACATGTTTACCAGCTTATCGAATGATATAAAGGGGGAGAAAACCCTTTATGAGCGGGATGGGTAAATTTCTATTCTTGTTGCTGAGTACGATTACAAGCCTTTGCAAGCTCTTATGTCTATTTTAGTTGTGCAAAATGCTTTTCTCCTCTTTTGCCTTCACTGTTTTTGGGTCAAGGCTGGTGTTAAGGTGACTGGCTAAATTGAGGGAACTTCATATACCATAGCAATCTTAAGAACAAAGATACTAGACCAGGAAAGCTCTCCACCATGTAGCATGAGACCAGGGAGTGTGCCAGAAACCCAGCAGTCTCAAAGAAGAATAATGCTTATATATTGGATGTTTATAATATTAGTGTTGAAGATAAAATGGTCATTTGTAGAAGCTGGCACACATCACTATTTCCATAATTCTGTTATCTCATATCTGTCATGACCATACTTTTAAAGTAAAAACACAAAGTACTCTCTGGCACTGATTTTAGAGAAACTAATCACTCAGAACCAAAAGTACACTTCCAAAAGAACGTACGCAAGTGTCAGCACTGCCAGACTGTGATTCAGGAGCCAAGTATGCATTTTTCGCAGAGCAGAGGATGTTTCCTAGAGTTTCCTAACAGAGTTGTGAAGGAATTGATCATGAAACATCTAGTAAGACTTCAGTTAGAGAGGAGTTCACATGTAACTGGGAAAAGCCTGGCATTGCCTCCAGATGCAGGGCTCTGAGGCATGTTTCAGGGCTCGGACCTCTGGGTTGATGCCAGGCTGCTGCTAGTGAGACTGGGTTGTTCAGAAATCAGTCAGCAGCAGACAGAGGTATCCTTCAGTATCCTGGAATAACTGGCCAGGGTGAACTTCAGAGCAACACAGTAAGTGTTCAAAGGCAGTTTGGTAATTCTACTGAAGTTCTCCATAGGGCTCTTTAGACTTGTAGTTTAATATAGCGTAATATGGAAAGCAATCAGAAAGTACAAATTTATGCCAGAGAGCCTATTTATTCTGAGCTAAATCTTGCTACAGCTTGCTGCAACACCAAAAGTTATAGATATTTGAGAACATAACAGTTTTGAGTCTCTTACAGTCTAAACACATCTGTTTTAGCACAACAACAGAGATTGTGCCCGCCAAGATCCTCATTCTAGAAAAATATTAAATGTAGGGATGGCTGATTTTCTGGTCAGCCTAGTCCAAAGTCTAAATCAAAACTTGAGTACCTAGATCCCTTCCCTTATTGCCTTCTTGTAAAAAACTCATTCTTCTTGGATAGGACAGGGTAGCAACTGAAACACAAAGACACAGAGATGACTTTGCACTCATAATGGTGCTTTTAGTGGTACTGCTTCAAAGCCATGTCAGACTTACTGTGTACAGATGGCAGTAACCTTAAACACGTTTTCATGTATTGAGGCTTGTTCAGTCTCAGTGTCCGGGATTTACACACAAAGCAGAGGAATCTTCTATTTGATCAATTATATCCATCTTAAAGCAAATTTTTACTAGCTAAAGCAACTGATCTCAAATTGACGTTCTAAGTAAGTGAAAAACCTGAACAGTTTTCACAATTGGAATCCCATTTTAAATAAAAATAGGTGTTAAATTTTTCTTTTTAAAAAAGCTCGCAGATCTTTCATCAGTTCTACGTTTTTTCACGTGCCACTGCAGCTTAAGTGGAGGAGGTCTCTACAGTTATGTGACTGCCACTGCAGGACTTAACCAGGAACATATGCTAGAAACAACTTTCTCCTCCTGTCCACCCAGAATTACTGAGGATTTCTTTGTAAAAAGTTCCTCTTCTGTCTTTTCTGTGACTCTTTTCCATGCCTCTGAAGAGCAACAGCAACCATTGTTGGGGATTTTTCCTCTTTGCCTTCAGCACACAGAAGTTCTATAGCCTTGTTCATTTCCAGTGTGACCAAGCAGGTCCAAACCCTTCCTTTTAGGCTTTACCACACTGCTACTTAAGTAAACCAGAAGTGCTTGTCTTGCTGACATTACCTTGATAGCTCTGATTTGAACTGAGGCAGTTCTCAAGGCAGATCCCAGAATGGCTTCAAGGTTATTACTGGTCTCCTTAGGACTTCCTTGAAGTGGGGACAGTATTTTGGCACAAACAGACTCAAAGCAAGTGACAACTCCATTAGCCAGTAGGTGAGTCATTGCAATGAAAATCAAGTTTCACAGCTTGATATCTCAGCCCAACACACAGCCGCCTCAAGATCTTATCCTGTTTTGTGGGTTAGAGCTCTTGGAGTCAGAAGAAGTGCAGCTGAAACGGCTGTAATTCATTTGTAGCGAGCTCTGTAAGATGGATGCAGTGGTTTATCCCCAATATATAGCTAGTGTGAGTTTAAAATGTCCTCATCTGTATTGACTATGACCTGTCTGCTGCTACCATGGAACTGCTCTCTGACTTCTGCTTTCGCAATTTGCTATCTACAATAGGCACTCAGAAATTGTGCTTGAATGTTGTAAAGGACAGTAAAGGACGACATTCTGGAAAGCAACCTGGAGTTGTGAGGCTAAATCTAGCCTTCTCACCCAGCCAGAAAGAAACAATCAAATCTTGACAAACTACAATGGCTGCACGTCTATAATCAGATTATCCAGTGCCTTGCTAGAATACCATTTAAATTACATGGACAGAAGCAACAAGTAAGATAGGGTAACAAAATGTCCTGAGAAAACCCATGCAAGAATATTCTTCTTTAAATTGCCAGGAGAGCACAAAAAAAAATAATGCACACGATTACAGCAGAACCTGGAATATGGTGACTGAAAAAGAAACAATCTTTAGGAGCAGTAACTTGCAGTGGATTGACCTTTGAAAAATAATCCTCTGTCTCAGGAGACACTACAGTGTTTTGGTCATTTCACCCTAGATTAGAAGGAAGAGTTAGTTGCCTTAGAAGCACGTAGAAATGACTGTACTACTTCTTTCTCCTATCATCTGTAGCCTCAGAACAGCACAAGACATAGGAAGCAAAATTCAGAGCTACTTTTGCCTGAGCTATGACAATCCTTGCAGCAAAAAAGCAAGAAAATCAAAACAGCAGGTATGTGGAAAATAATGTTCATGATAAAAAAGATAATTAATTCTCTACATCAATTAATTTCACATGACTGGAGCATGAACCCTTTGCCTTTGGAGAGTAATTTACTGTCTTTTATAGTGTTGAGCTCTAACTGGCTGAACATAAACCACTGTGCCAGTGGTGACTTGTATCCTTACAGAAGGAAGGTGGAATACTTTGATTAACATTTTGCCAAGCAGTCAGTGTCTGCTGTATGTGTGTTTAGGGGACCCGTGTGGGCATTGTCACTGAGTTAGAATCGTAGAATCATAGAATGGTTTGGGTTGGAAGGGACCTTAAACATCATTGAGTTCCAACCCCCCTGCCATGGGCAGGGACACCTCCCACTAAAGCAGGTTGCTCAAAGCTCATCCAGCCTGGCCTTGAACACCGCCAGGGATGGGGCATCCACAGCGTCTCTGGGCAACCTGTTCCAGTGCCTCACCACCCTCACTGTAAAGAATCTATTTCTGATATCTAATCTAAATCTTCCCTCTTCCAATTTAAAACCATTACCCCTTGTCCTGTCACTACACTTCCTCATAAAGAGTCCCTCTCCAGCTCTCCTGTAGGCTCCCTTTAGATACTGGAAGGCTGCTATAAAGTCTCTCTGGAACCTTCTCTTCTCCAGGCTGAACAGCCCCAACTGTCTCAGCCTGTCTTCATAGGAGAGGTGCTCCATCCCTCTGATCATCCTCATGGCCCTCCACTGGACCCATTCAACAGTTCCATGTCCTTTCTATGTTGAGGATTCCAGAGCTGGACACAGTACTCCATGTGGGCTCTCAGGAGCACAGAGTAGACGGGTAGAAACACCTCCCGTGACCTGCTGGCCACACTTCTTTTGATGCACTTCTGCAGAAACTTTGATTTTCCTATTTTCTCGCCTTGTTTTCGCTAAGATGTCATAACAAGTAAGCAGTACTGACATTGTTTGTAGTTTTTAATTGATTAGTCATCAGATGCTTCATGCACAAACTGAATAGGGAACTAGGGCTAGCCTAATTGCAAGGAAGTCTTAAGAAAAATGCTAGTAATCTGGATTGGTGAACACAGCTAGAATTGCAACGTGCTCCCTCACTGAAAATTATGTTATGTTCTCAAGCTACTTGTGGAAAATGGCTCATAAATTATGCTTATTACTAGATTTTTCTTTCTTGATTAAAAACACCTATCCACTGTTCTTTAGTACATGTTGTAAACTCCAAAATGCAGTTCTTGTCCCAGTGACTTTTCTTTGCAACATCTGTGTACCCCCATCCTACCATAAACCTAGGTTGCAAAAACAGGAGCCAGAGGCAAGGTGGAAGAACAATAGAGAGAGTCAGATTAGAAATAAGAAGTAGAAACTGGATTTTAGTCATCTAATCAACAGTACACATGGAGAGACATGAACAAAACCACTTTAATAGAAGACTGCTATGGCTGTGTCACGCCATAGCTTTTGGTCAGTGCTGGCATGTTAGCTCTAATTAAGATTAAGCCATCTTAAAAATGGACAGATTTAAAGCCTACAAGGCAGATTTTCATTCCTGTTCCCCTATATAAACAGAGGCTCACCTGGTGGCACAGCCCTCCCTGTGGCATCCCTGTCATTCACTGTAGCACATTTATTAGGACACACCTATGCTCTCAGTAGGCTTTTAGTCATCAGCATAACACAGAATGCTACCCAGATGTTTTTGCTTCTTTCCTTTTCCTTCCACGTATCCTTCAAACACAAACATTAGCTCAGACTTTTTAAGAGTAACTTTGCAATTCTCTCTCATCTTGCCCCAAAGCAACCAACTCATTTTAACAGCTTCTCCTAAATCCTACTCTTGTTTTACAGCAATCAGTGGAAACTAAAAGATCCCCCAGCTTTCCTGCTGCTGAGCTGTCAGGGTCCCCCTTCTACACTCCTCTCCTTAGTCTTTCCTTCTTCCCATTCCCCAGCTGTCCATGTCACATCCCTCCTTATAACAGAAAAGAAGGAATAAAATTTCCCTCATGGGAACATATATGTTTTGAACTAATAGTTTCCTGTTGCTTCCAAAAGTACCTGCAGAAGCTTTTTCTGTTGTCTGCTGAAACTTTCCATTGCCTGAAGAGCTAGTGTTTTCCTCAAACCAAAAGAAAGCAAACAGTAATGTGGAATACAGAAGTAGTTCATGACATGGCTTTCTGTCAGTGAAACCTTTAAAAATGAGTTGGCAGATGCCGACAGTGGTGTTAAGCAATCCCAGCTGCCACTAGCGTTATACTTTCTCCCTTGAAGACAGTCATTCTGTGTTTTTTTAATTGCTATAAAACACAACTGGACAACAGTTATAAACTGACATTTTGGAGATGGGAGGGTGGGGGAGAGGGAGGGACACAGAAAAAAAAGAAGAAAAAGAAAAGAACAGAACACACCCCCCCCCCCCAATATTGTTATTTTCAACTGCCAGAGAGCTTTTCTGCTGAATCTCATTAAAATTTCTTCATTTTTCCTATTGGCAGTTACTCAAGGATTATCTTGTTATGGGAGCAGAAGAAAAAATATTGTGTGTATGCTTTGGCCCAGCCAGTCACCTCTGTTCCCATGGCCTTGCTTAAATGTGCTAGCAACTGACCTGTGGTAGGGAAGTTACAGTAAAATACTGCTGCTGTGTTCATTGAGTTATTGGGCTACGGATAATATTTTGCCTGGACTTTCGTAATAAAAACCAGCTCTTCCCTCACAGTAAATACAGCTGTGGACAGCACAGTAAGCTGCTATGCTCCAAACCAAATGAAGTTCAGTTTGAAATTCTTTGAATTCAAATGTTTTCCTTCTCTGGATTGCCATGTGCTCTTTTTGACCTTTGTCTTTTTTCTCAATTGCATGTGAATACCTGCAGAGATAGTGGTCACAGTCATGACCTCTGGGGTTTACCTGACTCACGGGTATGTAAAGATGATGATTGTGGGGTTCTCAGGATTCTGCAGTACACAAGGATATAGAGTTCAGGGTTTCTGTGAATTTATTTGTTACAAATTACTACAAAATTTCCTATAAAGATGAAGATATCTACAAGTCACTACAAAATTGCCGCTATGAAAGCAAACGTGTATATATATATTACAAGAGTAAAGCAAATATATGCATATTAAAAGTTATTGCAGAGTTCCAGCTAGTGAAGCAAGTATATATTTATGAACCTTTACCCGTGTGTATGCCTATAAACACATTATGTAAGGTGTTACCAGTGTGATACTCATCAGACAGTTCCCAAAAGTGGGGCTAATCGACAATGGAAGAAGTTTCACTTCAAAGATGACCCATGTCATGGAATCTGAACTCAACCAGGTGTCCCAGCAAGGGTTCAGTCTGTCTGGGAGATCTTTGACAGAGAAGCGTGTTTTGGGTAGGTAGTAAGTTACTTTTTATACCTTTTTGGCCTAAATATCTTTTTAGTAGATACATAAGGCGGGATAGGATATCAGTTCCTGAAATAATTGTTGCTACTTCCTGTTTTTATGTAAGGTCAGTTTGTTATCACAATGTTTTGGCTTTACCCCCATCAGCAACTCAGCCCCACACAGCCACTCACTCACTTCCCCCTAGGAGGGTGGGAGAGAGAATCAGAAGGGTAAAAGTGAGAAAATTAATGGGTTAAGATAAATACAGTTTAACAGGTAAAGCAAAAGCCACACATGCAAACAAAGCAAACCAAGGAATTCATTCCCTGCTTCCCATGGGCAGGCAGGTGTTCAGACACCTCCAGGAAAGCAGGGCTCCATCGTGTACAATGGTTACTTGGGAAGACAAACACCATCGCTCTGAATGTTCCCCCCCTTTCCTTCTTTCCCCAGATCTTATTGCTGAGCATGATGTCATATGGCATGGAATATCCCTCTGCTCAGCTGGGATCAGCTGTCCTGGCTGTGCCCCCACACAAGATTCTTGTGCAACCGCAGCCTACTTGCTGGCGGGATGCTCTGGGAAATGGAAAAGGCCTTGACTCTGAGTGAGCGCTGCTCAGCCATAGCTAAAACATCCCCATTTATAACAGTTTTCAGCAAAAATCCAAAAGATGGCCCCCTACTAGCTACTATGAAGAAAATTAGCTCTATCCCAGCCAAAACCAGCATGCACAGTTTCTTTTTCCTGACCCCCTCAGGGTTTCTTTGTCCTGCCTGCTATTCCCCATCAAAAAAGATTCAGCTGAGCTTATGAGGGGCTGAGCTTATCAGACATGTCTTGGGACTCTGTCTAAGTAGATATCCTTCTTTGTCAGTATGTTTATCAGGTCACCTTTTTGGCAGCTGCGGTCAGGTAGGTCTGACTGTCAGAACTTCCATTCTGCTGTGTGGTGAAGTGAAGGAGAGAGAGGAGCAACAGAAGGGCAAGAGGTGTAAGAGACAGAGTGTGAGGGATGCCCCAACTCTCACTGAGTGAGCGGTACTTTGCTTCACACATCACCAACAAGTGGGCCTGACCAAAGTCCGCTCTGCAGACCTTGAGAACTGTGCTAGGTCATATCTTTTCAAGGACTCAGGGCCATGTCTTACCAGGAGCTGACAGTACCAGCCTGAGCTGGGGCTAGACAGAGCTGAAAACTGCCAAAGCCTTTCCCGATAACTCTCTTTCAGAGGTTTGTAAATATACTCTGTTTGCTAATACACTTCCTAAGCATCGTTTGCAAACAATGGGGAGTTGGCTTCTTGTAGCAGATAGACTATGAGTCAATCACTTTCTGCTATAAATATCTGTAGCCCCCCCACCCCATCCCATTGAGCTCTGCTGTGGGCTGCACTGAGGTGATCTCCCTTTGAGCAGAAACCTCAAGGTTCCTCCAAGAGTTTGAGAGACCCCTGACCTGGCATCTGATATCTATAATGAGGTAAACAACATTTTACATTAGGCCTAGAAGTACATTGTATGCTAACAATATTACAATATTTATATATCCAACTACAGCTTAATTATTAGAAGTGTAGCAAGTAGTAGAGTGTTTGACCACCATCTAAATTATCATTTAAATCATTGTCAAATCATCATCAAATTATTTTCAAGTTATTGTTAAATCACTGATTACCACTCAGCTATTGTTTAATAACCATTTGATTGCCATTTAATTTTCATTCAAACTGGATTAATTATCATTTGATCATCATTTAATCGTTAATCACACACCCTTTTAGTTAACCCCACAATGATATCTTCTCTTAATAACTCACCTATGATAAGGCAGCACTTAGTCTGCACTAGGCAGATTAAAACAGTTATAAAGCCTTTCTAGAAAGAAGATTAGAAGATTTCTTTGAGTATACCTAATACTCCATCATATGGCTCCATCCTCCAGATCAGCTTCACAGTCTGTAGAGACTATAACCATGTCAAGCGTGGTATCTTGCACTGTTGGAGGGCATCATCCACAGCACACAAGGCCAAGCATGCACAGTACCTTCAGATGCTCCTAGGTAAATTTAAAATGACAGAATGAGGGACAAGTGAATTGAGTTATCACAGCCTTTCCTGATAACTCTCTTTCAGAGGTTTGTAAATATACTCTGTTCGTAATACACTTCCTAAGCATCATTTGCAAACAACCAGCAAATCCTTCAAGTAGTTTGATTTTTCTCCACTCCAGGTGAAGCTTTTATCACGAGATGTCAGACACAATAGAGGGGGATAGTGTAAAAAGGCTGTTGCCAGTCTTCCCACCTGCCAGCATTCTACCAGAGGAAACAGCTTCCTTTGAAACACCCAGACCTTTCCACTGCAAAATGTAGAGCTTAAGTCAACACTGTAGAAAGTAACATTTAGAGATTCAAGTGTTGGAGTCTCTTTAATTATGCAGCTTTCTGGTTCTACTGCCTCTTGACCTTTTAACCGTTATATGTATTATTTATGATAATTTTTGTAATTTTTTTGTAATACTGCATCCCAGTCATGTCTTGTCCCATTATACAAAGCAATGGGCAAACAGCTGTGATGTACACCTTTGCCCAAAAGAGCATGGAAGACATGTGAAATTAAAGGATGTTACCAAGAAATTTGTATATGGGAAGACAAAGATGGCAATAACAATAAATGAGAACTGTCTCCATGATATTCCAAGGGAGACAATGCAGTTCATTCCAAGCCTCCTGTTCTGAGATGTTTATGTTTTGATAATTTTAATTCCATAGAAAGAATTACTGTCTCAACTTTTTTCTTGGACTTTTGAAGCTTGTCAGATCAGGCATTTGTATAAAGAGGAAAATTCGAGCAGAATCTGCATGGACATTCAGAGACAGCCTTTTGAAAAAAAATGGTGCTGAGTGAATGGCAAGAAGAGAGTTTCTATCAGCAGGGAGAGAGGGAGTAAGGAGTGGAAGAAAGGAGGATGGGCCAGATTTCTGGTGCCACATCAAGAAGAAAGATTAAGAAAAGTGAAGTGAAATATCAGGATAAGGTATAGCAAGAAGAGTTTTGTCATCATCCCCTGCAAAAGAACAACCAGGAGTTTTAAGAACAAGTTTTTGAGAAATGTTTGAACTGGAATCCTAATTCGAATTCGTCATTCAATTCTGCTGCTGTGGCAGGGAGGTGGAGCAGAACAGCAGCCACAGCTCTGACTCAGAGGTTAACCACTATTTCACAAGTGAGTGTAGCTGGAGAGTGAGAAACGTGTCATTGAGCTTTGGCACTCTTTCCGTTTCTTGTTCACTTCAACTGAGCTCTCTGGATTTGGGGGCAGGGCGTTATCATGTTGTCTACACGAAGTATCAAAAAGTTGTTAAATTTAAATCAGGGGGATTGAGTAGGAGCAAATATTGTTTGAGGGACCCGGACTGTATTTACAGGATCCAAAGCAACTTAAATGAGGTCTTCATTGGTGTGGGTTTGTTTGAAGGTTTTTGTCTTTTCTTTTCTAAAGAAATTTTTGCAACAGGATGTAACCTCATAATCTCCAGTCAACTAGTTGCTTGCTTTCATTCAACAATAATTGCTCTCTTTTACCGCTATTATGAAGTCGACTTTTGCCTATTTAACTCTTTTTGTGATTAATTTAGAGCCACCTCATTCACCATTGCTCACAGCAGCGTTGATTTGTCTCCAGCTCAAAACAACCAGAATGAGATAGGGAAGGTCCAGGCCTGTGAAACTGAGTGATATAACTAGTTTTGGAGAACAGAGAATGTGCAAACTGCTTCAAGGCTTTCTCCTTTAGGGCATTCCATCAAACTGTTGCTAAATCACTGCCTGAGATAGTGTTAGTTTAAGTCCTCCACTTTAGTGGATGACCAGAATGTTTGATACAAGACGAGGCAGAAAATCTGGATTAGGGAATGGTAACACATTGGTGGTTTGAGCTGATGGCAGTGTATGCTGTTAAACTGGTATTGAAAGTGGATTAAAATGGACAAAGCAGCTGTGCTTTTTGAATACTTGTTTGGGATGCATGAAAAAGTTCAATTTACTGTAATGACTGGTTCCCTCATACACCTCATCTGGCCCCTCTGGGTCTCTGGCCACTCTTTGGACAGATGGGAAGGTAATACCATGGGAAGCAGCATCAATCCCATCCCCAGAGCACATGGGAGAAGCAATTCTGAGCTCTGAACTCTCTCAGTCTCCCTTACATCGCCAATGCGATGAGCAAACTTCACATCTTCCAGATTTCTGTTTCTTGCTCTTCAGTAGAAGCTTGAAGAAGAGGAGCCAGACCACAGCACTATTGCTTTCTTTTTTCTTTTTCTTTTTTTTTTCTTAAACAGGACATGCCAAGGGTGAAAATTCACATTACATGCAGGCAAGTTAAAAACAATAATTTTTGTTCAGATGATTCAAGAGTAAGCACTCCATTTCCCCATCCTTCATTTGTGCAATGTTTGTGCTGTGTTGATCAGCAGTGTTGCAGGGAACCGTTTCAGAATGACAGCATATTTGGGAGAAGGAGAAAATAAGGCAAAGGATACAAAGGAAAGGACAGAGCTAAAGGAAAAAGGGCAAATCTTTATTTTAGATAAGCTGTCTCCAACATAGGTCTCATTGTAGAGCAGACCTTGTCTCCATTTTTAGAAAGTTAAGTGCACAGGTGCAACAAGTTGCAAAACTGGTATTTTCCCCTGTTGTTTTCACTTAGCAGAAACTTCTCAAAGCTTGTTTTGCTTTCTTCAAGAGCAGCTTGTCAAGGACATGTTTCAGTTTACTGAAAAACATTACAAATCTGACACATACTTTTATGCTGACTGGATGACATTGCTTATAGGTGCTCAAACACAACTGGCAGGGATGGAAAGGAGCATGGTTAGCAGGCAGTGCCCCACTCAGAAGAGGTCTCCTGCCCCTGCAGGGGATTCAGTGCCTGCTAAGTTCCTCCTCTGGACTGCCCCATGACCTTTGCTGTAGGTACCAGCAGCCATTTACCTCAAAGGTACCGTCACCAGAAAAGCCAGAATAGAGAAGAGAAAAGAAAAAGCATAAGAAAATCCAAGTGGCCTTAAAGAACTGCTCTGAAAGAGCTACAGTTTTGGGCAGCTTTCAGGGGTGCCCTAAAATGTGGGAGAAAATAGCCAGTGGCCCCAGCTGGCCTTGGACAGAGCAGTCGCAGGTTGTGTCCTCACCTTCCTCGCACTGGGGTATCTACAGCAATTAGAACCCAGAATTTTCTAGGTTTTCTGGACTGGCATCGATGACTTATGAAGAGGATGTTGCAATAAGGTGTCACTTCCTCTCTCATGGCACGGAAACCAAGCTCCTGGAGCGTAGACAGAATTCAGATAAATCATCCTAAAAGAAAAATATTCAAAGGCCTCAGATGGTAACTGTTGGCAAATATGAGCATGTGTGAGATGAAATATGAAATCATTTATACATTGGCCAAATCCACATAGCACTTCATAGAAATGCAAGCTACACATCCCTGGAAAAGACTGTTTCTGTTGCTGACTTTAAAGCATGTAGACACAGTGTTTTTCTTCTTTAACCTCATTTTAGAAACTTATGAATAGATGTGGGTGGTTTTCCTTTTTTAAAAAACAAGTTTAGATGACTATCGAGCATACAAAATCTCTATACAAAGGGATAATTTTGGAAATATTAAAAAGAGCTCACTGAGAAATTTATGAAACTTTTATCAACCCTATCCATGATACTACCTGTTAATTGCTATTGCTATTGTAATTCCATTTCTGAAGTCTAATGCCAGCCAGTTATAACAGCTTGATATAAAACTGGCCAAAAAATGCTCTATTTACAAATCAGTTGCATATGAAAGATTGATGGAGTTTTCCATATGTTTTCATTGTAATAGCTACTTGAAAAACAGTCCTTGAAAAACATACTTAGGAAGCCTGCAGTGAAGTAAGCTAGATAGCAATTCAGTTGCTCAAAACCTAGATGTTTCATCCTGATAAGGCAATCAGTTGAAGGAGTCTCCCACAGTGCTTTTGGGAACCTACACTTCTTGTAATATTGAAGTGGTGACTAGCTTTGTTCAGTAATAATGCTTCTCAAAAGAGATTGATTAGACTAAAAACATGGTTTTATTCGTTAGAAATATTTTTCTGAAAGCTTAGAAAAAAGCAAACTCCAGGAAAACAGTTCTTCACTGTAAGTATGAGTAATTTTGCATGGAGGTCACTAGAACACTCTTTGAATTTCTCATTCAAGAAGTTTTCAGCCACAAGTGGAGTTACACAAAGAAAATTAATGTCTACTACATCAAATATAGGGCATAGTAGTAATCAGTGCAGTACTACAGCAGCTTAGACTGCAACTGGAACATTGCTGAAAGGGTACCAGCACGCTGTGCTTACTCTTCTGTGGTTTGCCAGGCTTCCTGCCTCTCCCTGTAACACTCAATAAAAGAAGAACTGTAATAGTCACAAAGAATAAAAGTAGCACCAGCACTGGCAGATGTTGCAAGTTTGTTTTCTGTTGAAGAGGTGATATAATTTTAGAAATATTTTTTGTTCCACATTTTCAGATATTTGATAATATTTGGCAATCTGAGTCAAACAGGATGCTAATTCCCTGGTTGTGTGCAATAGATACATGTTAGTTCACATCTATGCTCAACTCCGGGTCCACACGCGCAGCATGAGAGTGACCCATGTGAGGACTAGCATCAGGGACCCATGCAAAAATGCTCCTTTTCAATCCTGAAGTCATATTTTTTGAGCATCTCCCATTATCAAGAGATGGAAACCACCTGTAGTTCCTGAGTTTCATGCATCTCACCTTTCCTAGGCCTTTTCTAGTTTTTATTGCTTACTTGATAATAATTCTCTTGATGGTAGGATACCTGAAATATGTAAGTTTTACTGGCAGATTTATGGTGTGCCCTTCTTTTCTTTGTCAGTGTTGTCAGCATCTATAAAGAGCAAAAATTGCATTCAGCACACAATGCTGTCCTGACTGAATTTACAGTGTAAACTTGCTATGCTAAAAGAACCTGACTGCAACGTCAGCACTGGGGAAAAAAAAGATAAACACCAAAAAGAAATCTGAATATAAACAAATATTTTCTGAGCTGGGCTTGAATAGAAGACAAGAAACAAGGTACGGGGGTGCTCTCTGAATTACCAGGGCAAAAAAATTGTTCTAACTAACATGACCATTAAAAAAGAGAACCTTCTTTCTTCACAATAGAGCCAAAGACTTCCTAAAAGATACAATAGTGACTAAATAATTATAATGCATGTAAAAGGAAGGAAATATTGACTGCGTAAGGAACTTTAAGGAAGAAATAATATTGAATCGTTCATTTTGAAATCTTGATAATACTCTGAGAATGAAAGGAATGCCCAGTTAGACAGTACCAAAATATCCCATCTAGCCCAGCACTCTGTCTCCAGCAATGGCTGTTGGAGATGCTATTAAGAGACATCCTGTAAATATGGCCACTAGCTACTGCCCTTCCTCTTATATAACCTCACATCCAGGGTGGCTGGGAGCTGTTGACTATTGCTGTTCATCTTCCTACCCATCTTCTCCTTTCCTCCTGCCTTGCACATGGATGTTGCTCCTCTCCTGGGATCATTCCAGTCCCAGCAGCATCGCAAATGGGTGGGATGGTACCACAGTTGCCCACTTTCCTCTGCTGGGCTTCATGGCACCTCTGGGGTTCTCCATTGATGCAGGAAGAAGGGTTAGCAAAAGAAGGCCCCAGATATACCATTGCCAGTGGCACTTCACACCCAGGTGTCCCCTCCCTCTGTTGTACTCTGCAGGCAATGGGTCAGTGTGAGCAGGCCATCTCAGCTGAAGCTGCCTGCAGTGGGAAAGCAGGGCTACAAGGGACACCCTAAAGTGAGGGCAAACTGCTCACAAGAGCAGACACCTCCCTCCCTTGACCTTTCCTCTTCATGTCTTGAGGCCCAGGACCTCTAGCCCAGACCCTGTCAGGCAGTGCAATCCCATCTTTGGAGCAAACATAAGTTACAGGTCCAGACCCTCTCAGATGAGAGAGGCCTCCTCAACACATCTGAGGGGATCCTGACCATGACCCACAAGAGAGTCCAGCAGCCAGAATCAGCCATGGAGGCAACAGTCAGGCAAGGAGGCAATGCCACTGAGGAATCAGAGGGCACATTGATGTGTTTCCTCAAGAGTATCTAGGCCATTAGTCTAATTCCCTTTTGAGCCTGCTGATACAGTCTGACTCCACAACCACCTGTAGCAACCCTTTCCAGAAGGTCAGTACTGGATGTGCAAACTGCTGTCTTTTTTAAACCATGTCCCAGTGGCAACGACAATCCTCTAATCTTAGTATCATAAGATTTGTGTACATTCATCTTACTCATTGCCTTCAAAATAATTTTTTAAGTCCCAACAATATCTTTCTTCTTCCCTACCAGGTACCTTCTCTGTAAACTGAAAAGTTTTGATATTTGGTCTCCCTTCATGGGACAGATGCATCATCCCCTTAATCATCATTTTGTGTAGTGCACGTGTATCTTGAAGTAAGAATATCATACCATACTTAATACTATACTCTGCACAGATGCACCAAAGTTATAGATATTGACAAAATAATGATTCCTTTTTATTCTCAATCCATTTAGGTGGGTCTTCTGGTTTCTACTGCACATTGAGATGAGTTCTTCAGAAAGCTATCAATGATTAGTCCAGGATTTCTTCCTTGAGCTTTAAGTGCCAGTTCTGTGTTCAGAGTTGTGTAGGCATGGGCTAGATTATCTTTATCTGTATTTATTATTTACATCTATCTACATTGAGATTCATCTGCCTCCTTTTTGTCTGCTTTCTCAGTCTTACAAGATGCACCAGGAGATTCTTGTCACAGTCTCTATTTTCTTTGACCTATAACCCCAGTCACAGTCTCCTTTCATATGTAGTCTCATGTGCTCCTCCTCTTTCAAAAGAGGTGCCTTCAGTCATCCTGCCATTTCTGGAGGCTCCCACAGTACAGGTCTCCATGAGCTTCTCTCCAGTGACTGTCATTCCCAGTGTCTCCACTGACTTCCTCCTTCAAGCAACATCTTCACCACACCTTCCCTGTGCTCTCACCAGTTCCCAGTTTCCTCTTACCTAATTCTTACACCCATTTCTTCATCTCCTGCTCCCTGTATACACATCTCTTGTCAAAACTCTCCCTATGTTCTTTTCTTTCTTCCTACAAAAGTGGCTAATACCAGTCTCCCTGTCTAGACAACCTCCAGCTCTTCTAAAAAATTCTTCTCTTTTATAAGTTCTCTTTCCTACCCACTTTATCTACTTTCTGTTACTCCTTCAAGCTACTCACCAGAGTATGAACCATTTGCTCTTAATCTAACTTTAACAGGAGTTAGTCCACTTCTCAGTCTTATGCTCCATGTCCAACCTGCCTCAGTTCTCCCACTCTACAGGTACATCCCTCAACCTTTTCTCTGAGATGCATCATGTATGTCCTTTCCCTCTGGCCCAGGTATAGTCCCTGGGCACTCATGCAGATTGATTCCTGCTGCCATCTTACCAGCTGCAGGATGGGCACAGACTACCACAGAGAGACAGGTTTCCCTCTCTCAGTAGTAGTGTCTACATTCATTATAGGGCAGTAGAGCAAATACAGGGAATTTCCAATTTTCTTCCTATATTGGAGGGTCCTATTGCTACACAGACTTGTTGCTGATGAGGTGATCAGCACTAACAGCAGCAAAGCAATGGAGCGTGTCCAGTGAGGCTGAAATCTTTAGAGTCATAGGTTACTAAACTTCAGAAGACTCTCTTTAGCAGTGTATTGTGTAATTTTCCATTTTCTATAAAAGCAGGAATTTGACATTTAACATTTGACATCATCTCACTGTATTTCTCAAATATATTTTGTAAACAAGCTATCTGCTGAATGTTGTATGGTATTTCAGTTACAAAGTTCTTCGTTTCTCATGATGATGAAAACAAGTGTGGCTGGATTAAGCAAATAACATAAGGAAATTGGAAGCTAAACCCCACGTAAAAAAGAAGAGGGGAAAAGAAACAGCGAAGAATTGAGGATACTAGCGTAGAAATGCCATGTGCATAACTCGGTCAGAGAAGTGAAATAAATCACAGAAAAGAAAGAAGCAAGAATGGACAGAAACAAAATATTGTCTAAAGAAATTACAGAAGAAAAGATATAGTTGTAAAAAAAAAAAAAAAACAAAACAAAACAAACAAAACCATACCCAAACATTCAAAATTTCATATAAAGTAGCAGCTGAACATATAAAAGATGAAAAAAGAGAATTTTACTTTAAGATGATAAAAATGAAAGGGGAAATGACTGGATTAAAGAGGTGAAAAACAGAACAGAAGAAAGGTGATAGATATAAAAGGAACATTAATGGTTCTGGAGTGTTTCAAAGTATTGCCGTAAAGTACAGAAGCTGTAACTTTCTGAGAAGCCACCAAAGGCCATGCTTGAAGAGGAAATGAAGCATGTGCCTTTGTGGTTAGCTGACCCAATTAGTGATGGAATTGACCTGATTTAGTAAGCAGGAGATATGCTTTTATAAATCACTGTCTTAAATATAATCACTTACACATGCTTTCTATTGAAAATGTCTTGTTGAGGTATTTTTCTTCTATGCAGTGCTAAGCAAACCAGTAGTTTTGAATAAGTGCTTACTTCACAAATTCTTCACTAAAAATAATAGATTGTGCTTTCATTCGGTGAAACACTTTGTGAAGTCCTTCGATTTATGGGTCAGATTCAGTGCTCATTTTGAGTAGGTCAATCTTAAATAAACAGTTGAGCCAATTTCAAATGCAAATGTTTTCTTACCTTAATTTTACAAGAAACAGCTGTGAAAAATGGCATCACTTAGTCTGAACCCAGGAGAGCAAAAGTCCACTCAAAAAGATTCAAAAGCTCTTGCTTTGCATACCAGTGAATATAAGGTCAAAGTTCCATACTTAAAAGATAAACTTTGACGATCATTTTGATCTAGAATTTTCTTCCAGAATTACAGCAAACCACATTAGACAATACCTTTAGCTAATTACATGAGATCATTTTGACACAATATAAAATCCAGCTGTTCAACAAGGAAGGATTTTGTCCAGGCTATAATAGGCACTACCTAAATCATGCAGTGATGTTGCCAGTACTCAACTAGTTTTGGCTTGAAATGTGTGCTTGAAGTATCTGTCATCATCCCATCCTTTATGCATCCTTTTTCTTCCCCACCTGATCTGTTTCCTCTCCCTTTCATGTCTTAGAGTTTATTAACGCCTGCATAACTTACAATTTAGAAATATTTATATATCCCTTAGAAGTTGGAAATTGTCATTTTCACAGTATAAGCGTATCAAATTACGAGCAGCTAAGGTTGTTCTGAAGCTTCTTGAGATGGTGTTGGCTCTACCTCTGCATTTCTCTTCTTCATTTCCAGGCAATCGGAAAAATATGTAACAATAAAGGGATATACTGGAGATTTCTGTTTTATCTTCTTGTTTCATGTGTGGCAAGGAAAAAGAGAAGATGCTGCCAAACCATCTTCCTCTGTTTTCAAGTTCTGCATATTTTTAGATTTGAACAATAGCGTTTGACTTGAGAGCAATTCCCTTGTTGCTTAAAAAGTCACCAGTGTGCCTAAGTATTTTCCAAATTCTCATAAGATTCACATCCCTTACAGGTATTTCTTTAATCTTCTTACAGCTTCATAATTGGGAAGGTGGCTCAGCACTCCTAGACTGGCTAATAAGGTCATCATGTCCTTTATGAAGGCTACAAAGGATGAATTTACTGTAAATGAGAGAGATGCAGGTTGCACTTTATGTTGTTCCAGGTGAATGCCGGTGTAATTAATGGTGTGGAGTTTGAGGGTGGGTCTACATTAGCAGCGTAGCACAGCACAAATTCTTTTTAGATGCAAAGCCTTTTCTGGATCCCTACTTGGGAGTTACAGCCTTAGCCAACTGAAGGAGTATTTTGTTGCAGGCTTAAAAGCTACATTTCTTGTCTTTTGCCATGTTATTACTCTGCCCCTCTATCTTTTCTGCCATAAGAAAATTCAGCTTTCACAACAAAATTGAAAACTACTCCATAGACCTGCATCCCTGTGACTGTTGACTCAACTCCTGCTCAGATCTTAGCTCATGCTGAGGCCTTATGTATGCTGGGAACAGTGCCACTAGGTCAAAGAGAGGACAAAACATTTAGGCAGGACATGGTGGCCAGTAAGGGCTAAAGGTCATTATACAGGCACTGTCACCTGCAGCTTGCTGTCTCCTGCAGCCATCATCCTTGCATATCAATCGTTTGGCAGTTTCTTCAGTATCCAATAACTCATGAAAGCTATATAGACCAAACTTCCAAGCTGGAATATATGAATACGTCAGCTTACCCCAAAAAAGCTTTTTAAGCAGATCCAACAGCAGCTGGACTGCTGAAGTTTTCATGCTTTCTGGTGTGATATAAGGTTTGTCTGCACCGTTGTGGAGGAGAAACGATGACCACTCTCACTGTCGGCTGGGTAACTGCTTTGCTCAGAGGTGCATGAGTTATGAGTTATGAATTTGAGAACTTGTGAGTTAGAAACATCATGAATTAAGTGGTGAATTAGTGAATACAAATGGTAGATTATTCAGCACAAACAGGAATGAGGCTTTGTTGGGTTTGTTTCTTTCTTTTCCTAATGCTCATAAAATAAAGTTTTAGTTTACAGACTGTAGTCCTGTAAATTTGAGAGATCCAGATGGACCGTGGCAATCCCCAGTTATCTTAGCACCAGTAACAAGTGGCTAAACTAAACTAAATAAAGGGTGTCCTCAAAAGGACACAATAGGCATCAATACAGGTTAGGCATGGACCTGCTGGAGAC
>BJBW01007368.1:647-116156 GCA_004320125.1 Scolopax mira | reverse complement strand
GTCTTTTTCTGCCAGGCAGCTCCAGCCACCCTTCCCCAAGCCTGCAGCGGTGCATGGGGTTATTGTGGCCCAAGTGCAGGACCTGGCACTTGGCCTTCTTGAAGCTTATATCATTAATGTTGTCCCAATGATCCAATCTAAGTCTCTCATTTTTCTCTATTTCAGCAGGGATAGGACAAGCAATAAATTCAAAATGCAGCCAGTGAAATTCAGATTAGATATTGGGAGGAATAAGTATGAATAATGAAGCACTGGCATATTTTATGAAGAGATGATGTCAAATCCCTATTACTAGAGTTCTTTATGTTCAGACTACCTGTGCTCAGAAATGTTTCTGGTATTTCTGTCCTGCATTAGAACAGTAGACTGATGAGATAAGCTTTCAAGGTCTTTTCCAGTGGCATCACGTCAGAAGTTTGTCCTTCTCCAACCTTTATTGCCCAAATCTTGTGTGTATAATGTTGAACACTTCAGACAACAGTTATGGCAACCAAGCACTTTTCACCAATATTCACTTAAATAAAAATTTATAAAAAGAAATCAGGTATTCTGATTTGTATAACACAAATGTTGGGAGGATTTTTTCAGTGTCTGTTAAGTACCATGTTGAGTTGCGGGCAGAAGCCATTAAATTTCTATGCAGTAGATGTTTAAACCAAAAGTAACTTCCATGTTTTCACTATAAAAGTCACCATCAGCTGTAATCCATCTTCATTTTTCCTTTTCCCACATCTTTCTTCCACATGCTTTTTAAAATACTGCATTAGGAGCTTCAATTTGACTTCTTATTTAGTAAGAAATTTCTGGCTCCACCTAACAAACTTCTGAAAATCATAGCTGTAATTCAGGTAGAAACTGCAATTTTTGAGTAAAACATCTTCTCACCAGAGGAGGCCTTGGTACCACACTACGTACAAGATGAAAACTTGGAGCATTATTCTTATAGCCCAGTAATATGGTGGTAAGTCACAACACAGTGTATGTTGAACTGTTTAATAGAAAACTAGTTCCAGACCTCCAGCAACTTGAAAAAAAATATGGATTCTTTTCTAGAAAAGAAACTTCAGAATAGTATACTTTTCCAGAAGTTAGGTCTTGTTTCACTTTTATTCCTGTCTCCCTTTTTGTACATGAAAGCTTCGTCAAATATGTATTATAAAACTATAAAATACTTTTTCTTTGTACTAAGAATTAGCATAGTTACAGAACTGGAAACCTTAGAAGGAATGCATGATATTCTTAGTTAGAGGAGAACAGGAATGAAACTAAATGTTAGATATTGTGAAGGAGAAAATAGGTAAGAGTGTCATGTAATTGAGGATGGATTTGATCTGCTAGAAATTAATGGAAGATAAGTCATTGGAGACCATGAAGAACACATCTTATTTTTGTTCCTTACAGTGTTAAAGTCAAGAAGTGGTTATTTTTATGGTAATTTTAGTAAATGGCAAAGCTGTTTATTAGTACAACAAATAGGCAATTTAGAAGTAGTTATTACTAAAATTGTAAAATACTAAATATATTAACCTGGGTTGAGAAAGGGAATACTAAAAGACTTAGTGGGAAAAAATGATTGGAAAGACC
The DNA here is from genome assembly GCA_004320125.1 of Scolopax mira. NCBI lineage: Eukaryota > Metazoa > Chordata > Aves > Charadriiformes > Scolopacidae > Scolopax > Scolopax mira. The sequence continues at coordinate 114,572 of BJBW01007368.1, read as the reverse complement.
GAAGTTACGAAAACAGCTAATTTTTCTGAAGTGAAATGTAAGCATTGTCAAGAGCTGTTAAATCACAAGATAAAAAGAATTCACACTTATTTCAAAAAGAAAATTAGTTTCTTCAGAGTCTCCACATCAAATGGATGAAGCTTTGTCTGTTGAAGTGGAAGAGAAAACATGGGTTTGATGATCTTCCAAGTGAGGCATCTTCAGTGTCATTGAAAGTTAGCCACAATGAAAATGTAATTCCCTGTGCTAGGTCTTCCAGCAGCTCTTCAACAGCAACCTCCTTTCAGAGCATTCTCAGTTCATCTTTGAAAACGACAATATGACAGATCAATTGGCAACTGCACCTTAAAAAAAAAAAAGAAGAAAAAAAGAAATGAAGGCAAAGGCTTGAACTTGATAGAAACTTGCAACCTTCTTTTCTTCTAAAAACATCACCTTCAGTGTAGCACAAAATGAGCAATTTAAAAGTGATTGAAGCACTTTGCCCTGAATACTCTCGTTCAGACAAATTTAAATTTGTGGTTTCATATTTGATACTGCAAGTGAAGAGACAGAAGAAAAAAATTAAAGGAGCAACTAAAAGAATCAACTTTGACGTTAAAGCAGATGGTTCGTTGCACATGAGAAATGATCCAATAATAGATACAAGTATCCAGAGAGAAAAATGAGTTCCTACTTAATGCTATCAATTTTGTGTCTGAAAAGGGAAGCAAAGAATGTTGTGTCCAGGTTGGTATAGATGCTGCCTACTAGTTTAAAAGAAAAGCATAAAGGAATATTTTCATTTGTACTAATGATGGAGATAAGGAGAATAGAGCTATTTACATTTTTAAAAAGCACTCTAAACATTTGTATGGTAGCTGTTCAATATACATTGAAGATATAATCATGAAATAATGTAGTATCTGACACCATCATATGGCACATTTTGGGAGTTCAAATACTCTCTTGCAACCATCAGTCTCATGTTTGCTCAGTTAAAAGGAGAGAATTGATACTGCATCTTCCCAACAGCATTCGGAGGAGCTCTGTAGAAAATTGTTGACCTGATTTTCATTTACAGTAAGATAATGGCTTGCTTTGCATAAAGTGATCTAACCACACTTTTAAGTCCATTTTACGGCATCTATGTAGTATTATGTCATTTTTTTGTCAAAGGAAATCAGATCTAAAAGGTCTGCATGCTTTCCTCAGAAATATCACAGGTGCTCAAATTTGTCTTGAGCCCAAAGTGAGCTGTGATCAAAACACAACAGACTTTATGTGCTTTGTTATGACAGAGATGCTGCATTTACAAAAACTATTATGTTCTGGTTTTGAGGGGTAGAAAGTTTATGGACATACAAGTGTACTGCTGTGCTCACAGTGAAAAAAATGGCTTGTCTGATTAACAGCTAGAACCACACAGGGAGAAAAGATAATCTTTGATTGTTATTGTTGAGATTTTTTTAAAATTAGAAATGTTATTTAGCCAGCATCACTGATTATTAATATAATTGCCAGATCTTGGTCTAAGTTAGGAAAAAGTAGCAGAAATGTGGTAGGTTGGCTCTAAGCCTACTTTTCTTCCTTCTTTTAACACTTACAGGTTTTGTGCATGACATATATGAGGAGAAGTTATGTCAGAATTTATGTCAAAGTAGTAACATTTGGAGTAGAATCACAGTGGATAGATGCTTAAATTCTGAAATATGTCAGTTTTGCAAAATATGTACTGTTCTGTTCAGCAAGCTAAGTATGCCTCTACAGTGATTCAGATTAATTTGGTTGAACTGTTAATCTCTGAAAATCACTGTTTTTAAATATTCTGCCATGTCTTGTCAGAATTTAGCAGCCAAATCCATTGAGCATTCTCTGTCTCTACTGATCTTCCTTCCCCCTGATGGGTCTCCTTTTTAAAGGGAGTAAAAGTGGTCCATTTCCAAATACTCTCTGAACAGACTAGCACAGCCCATTACTTTTCCAGACATCGTTCTTCTGGAGTGGCATGCCACCAGAGAGGAAACTGGTAAGACCTTTTTCCTTGTATCTTTAAGGCACTTCTTCTCCCTAAGAGGGGGAATGGAGGAAAGCAAAAGCAAGCTGCCTGACATACAAAGGAATGAACAGGGAAAGATAGTCATAGGTCAGACAGGGGAACAAGATTTGTTAAGACATGAGAACAGCACAAACTGGGATCGGTAAACAAAAAAAGAGGAAAATAAATTCTTTAATTAACAGAACATGTAATGTAACCGAGTAACGATGTTCTTTTGCTATCATAAAATAGATCTGAAATCTGCTAGCAAAGTGCATCTTATGCCCCTTCACCCTCCAACCTATATTGCAGTTACCTTTTCTACCAGTGGTTTTGTTAGTGCAGTCTGACTCTGACAGGGACGTGTACTATAAATTTAAAGATTAGAACTCCATTGTTATAGAGACTAATATAGGGCCCTATGATAGAATTTGCATCCACCCCTGATTATTTACTCCATGAAACTGGAAGAGTAATAAGGTTGTGCTAGCATTCTAAAAAGTATGCAGACTGACCCAAGTAATTATAGATCTGTTAGCCTGGGATCAATCCATGCCAATATGATGGAAAGTTATTAAGGATTTATTAAAAAAAAAAGGAATTAAATATAATAAATGCTAGTCAAAGCAGGTTTATGAAATAACAGTCTAGTCAAAATAGTCTGATTTACATTTGCATATTTACTAGTTTATAAGAAGAATATTACAGATTCTTAGAAGGTGGTTGAATTGGTACTAAAAAACCCGGACATTCTAATTCAAAAATGAACCCTACACAGCATCAACAAGGCACGTGCTGTTCTTGTTGAAAGACCTGAAACACAAAAAAGTAGTTTTCAGTAGGGAGTCATGAATGGACTTTGCCTTGTGCAGGGATTGATAGCAATGCTGTCAGTAGACTAGTGGCAGTCTAATATCATTTAGTATTTTCCCCATTATTTTAATAACTAAATTGTAATAATTTATTTGGTAAAATTCGTGTGTAATAAAAATGGGAGAAATAGAAAACACTGAATGAAGCCAGGACAGTCTTACGTGACGACTTGGACTGCTTGATTAACTTATACTGATTCAAAGAAAGTATTATTTTAGCTGTGCCAAAGGCAAGATCATATATTTAGGGACAAAACCCATATTGTCTGTTGGTCTATAGGAAGAGCAAATGTTCCCTGGAAAATGGTAATTTTGAAAAGATTTCAAGGTCACAGTGGACAAATGACTCAACATGGGTTCCTAATGTAATGATTTGGCAAAATAGATCTTTTGAATAGAAAATGGACCACTTGAGAGGTCATTTAAATTTTGGATATGGAATTGGCACTGGAATCCTGAATAAGTTTCTGGGGCTTGTGTTTTAAAATGAATGGTGACCACTTTGAGTGGATAGAGAGCCACAGAAATAATTCTGGAGAATTGCTTTATAGTCTGAAAACTGAAGAGCCCAGTCTGCTTAGTTCATTAGACAGAGAGAAAGAAATTATTTGGAAGTGCTTTGATTGCAATGTATATGTACTTTCCTGTCTAGAAAATCCCACATTCTCAAGGGCTGTTCATTTTAGGGTATATAGGCATAGTACAATAGCATCCTTTTGTGCTGGAACCTCTCTCCAGATAAATTCACATTAGAAACAAACCTCAATTTTTTAACAGTGAAAGAATAAGCTTCAGAAGAAAATGGAGATTCTGAAGATGAGGATTTGAATGTTTCTCTAAACAAATATGAATACCCTTAAAATCAAAACAGGATTAGAGTTTTTATTATGCATTAGTGAAAAATAAGTTAGTAGCCTTAGTATATAGTGAGATTAAATAGACTAGGATATGCTAGAGATCCAACTAAAGGATTTTAAAGTCTTTTCTGACCTATCAATTGATAGGAAAAAAATGCATTTCACTTACAAGAACATTTCAAAGAATTTTAAAGTTCTAAGCCATGCATTCAGAAACGGGAAAAACGGAATGTAGGCTTCCTGGCAAAACTTGGCTCCAAAGTGTTTTATCTGTGTATTATGAAATAGTCCAATTACATGTTCTTAGATGTTGGAAGTCGTGTAGAAAATGGATAATGTACAAAAGAGGGTAAAAAGTACTGTCTGGGTAGAGCAGTGGAATAGTACCATGGAAATATTATATGATCATGCAATTATAAACTTATTCTAATGAATATGCATGAAGAAAACTACTGCTGTCATTTACCAGCTTGTGAATGCTTGTCTCTGCAACATCTGTGATCCTTTAATGGGAGCAGTGAGATCGAAGGGGAATGAGAAAGAGGCAAGGGCAGTCAAATAGGAAAAGGGTATCCTAAAGGGTATCTCTGAGAAGGCTATAGAGTGCTTTAAAAATACTGCAGAAGAAAAAGACCTCTTTTAGTGATTATTTCTGCTTTCAAAAGAATTATTTAGACTAAATTCTGCACTTATTTTGTCCTGTTGTAGATTAACTCGGGACAAATCGTAAAAGCTATTATGTTTAACTAATTGCCAGACTGAACTGTGAACTTGTTTGCCCAAGCATACTAGGTTGGCTGAGCAGAGCTTGATGGGAATCTGGAGACGCTGGAATGAAAGGAAAGAGATGTCATTTTTGTAAATTTTGTATATGATTCTTAAGTCTCAGAGATGACTGAAAACTATGATTGAAGAACTGTGAGAACTCTATATTTTATTTCATATTTCTGTGGGCTGAAAAGGCAGATAGAGGAAATGTCATAGCTCTCTGAATAAAAAGAGAATAAGAACTTAATTTAAGTGATTGGTCCTTGTTCCCAGCTGCATATAATGGCATAGGTATGGCTTTTTCTGCCATATGCTACCTCAAGAAGAACTTAAATGGGCTTCTCTCATGGAATAGTAATAGAAAAAAGAAAGCAGTACAGAATAATAAGAAGCAAATATAGCAGCCCAATGAATCCATATGTTCCTCTGTTTACAGACTATAAACTTTCATTTTACAATGTACATACTTTTCGGTTTGATAAAATTTCATTGCATAAAGCTTAGCTGTTCTTTATTTTCTTTTGCAACACCTTTCTTCTCATTCTCCTCTCATGAAATAAGGAATGAAATAAATTTGTCTTCATACTAAAGGGAAAAATTGCAACAACCTTGGTGAATCTAGTAGGAAGTGCCAGTGGGAATTATACCTTATTGTAAATGTTTTCTTAATTCTTCAATTATCACTGAGCCAAGAAATGTTCCTGGAGTTTCCTTCATACTGTTTTATACTTTTCTTTATACATTTCTTGTAACACATTAACCACGGCACTGATATAAGACATGTACTTCCATTAGTTTGCTGAACTGCTATATTTAAATATGAAAATAGGTTTTATAAGGAAGAGGTGTGGTCTTCATGATTTGAGAATTAGGTGGAGAATAAAGATAATGACATTCAAAGGACAAGGATGGGAATAATACTAGGGTAATAGAAATGACTGTCACCGGTGTGGAAGAATTTACAAAATATGGACTTCTTACCCTGAGAAAACAGGAAACCTATATTATGTTCCAGAAAGAACTCACACATGAAACTGCAACTGGATTTTCAATAAATCTTTCAATTCTGGGATAGCATGTGATTGGCAAGTATCAAAAATTGTTTGTCTTAAAAAGAGAGGGAAAAGCTGCAGGATTGTTGTTTGGACCTTGATGTCCTGTCAGGCCTTAGAAAAAGTTTGGAATGGAGGAGTAATCAAGATCATGTAAATGGAAGTAAATGGAAAACGGGATAAAATGTGAGATAGTGTTATCAAAAGTAGATCAATATAAAAAATATTAGACAAACCTCATCTTTCTTTGATAAGATAATGGATTTCTTTATAAACGGCAATGCAATGGACCTGATACATCTGTATTTAAGCAAAACATTTGGAACCATGTTTATGGAAATCATTATTTAAGCAGGAGAGGAAAGAATTGGAATTAAAAACTGGCTAAAGACTCATGGGGTTTTTGAAAGAGAGGTTGTAAAAATGTGGAGAGCTTATTTATAGTATTTTTCAAAGATTCATCTTGGACTGATTCTGTTTAATATGTAACATTAGTGACCTTAGTGCAAAACCCAGATAACAGATAGTTGGGAGGCATTACTCCCAACTATCAGAGAATATCAGAGAACCTACCTATAAGATAGGAAGAATTAGATGACTGTTGATAGGAATCATTACAATGGAAAAAAATTAAATACTGCAAAGTCATGCATATAAGGACCTTCTTCTATAGCTGGAGGCTCATCGGTCAGGAGGGATGCAGGAAGTTAGACCTGTGTGTTTATTAAGATAAACGCATTAATAATATTTTTCAGCCATGAAGGCAGCCACTGTAAATATCAAAACCACATTTTCTGTGGGCACTGGAAAGTATTTGTATGGTTAGGACAAAATACTGTTAAGATCCCATCTGGGTTACTGGTATCAGTCTGACTGTCTGTACTGGAAAAAAGGGGAATTTATACTGGAACAAACATAGAAAGGGTCTCCAAGGACCATTAATGGAATGGTAAAAATGTCTTTTGAGAGGACATTAAAAGATGTGGCTTGGTTTGGCTGACCAAGGTGAAGATTCAAAGAGGATATGATTACTTTCTAGAAGTACATTTGGGGGTAAATAGCAAATAGGGAGAAGAGCAATTAAAGTTAAAAGAAAAGATCAAATGGATCTGAATTAATCAATAATACATTTAGACAAGAAGTTAAAAGAAGTTCTCTAGCTATCAGAGCAATGAACTTCTTGAACTTTCTTCCAGACAGAGTAACAGGTGCAAGGAATCTGAATGGCTTACAAGGTGAATTTTGATAAATTAAGGGCAGGCTAGGGATGGTCCTGAAGTTGGAAAGTAAAGCTTATGAAATGAGGCTTTGTGCATTGGATTTGCGGTCGTTCTTATTAGAGCACTGAAGGAAGATTGGCTTTCCATATATGGCTGTGTCAGGAAGTGCTTGGTGCCACAGGTTTTGTTTGCTGTAAAACTAGTTAAGTGGAAGAGAGTGAAGCCAGAAAAGTTTGTAATAAGATACAATGGCAGAGATAAAAGGGAAGGCTAAGTACAGGCATGGTTTCTGTCCTGTAGGTAGTAGGTTTGTCCATGAAAGCAAACTGTCTGTTCAAGGATATGTTTCAATATAGGATCCAAGAGTTTCTGTGGCTGATATGTGCAAGGATAGAAGATTGGGCCAACCCAGACCCACTCATTAGATAAGGTTCTTCATCTTTTGCTGCATCAGGAGCTTTCAGTAGTAATTGTTGTAATTAATTGTTGCATTTAATTAATGTATCAGATACTTCAGAGTTTGCATTCATTGCCTGAAGAGGAGAAGAAAAAAATATCTTGTTTTATGCTCTTCTTTTTGGTAGTGTAATTTCACTTATGAAAGGTATTTCACTCTCCCATCTCTCTCTGATGAAATTAGATACAGCTTTGATGGGATTTCAGATTTGGTGCACTGATTTTCAGGTCAGAAAGAAAATTTTTTTATGGGTCAAGTTAGTAAGGGTCTTCTTGGAGGTGCAGGGTGGGGGTAGAGAGTGCCTTTCCCTGTAGTTTGTAAAGTGGATCACTTTAGGATCATTTGAGGTCATTTCACCTAAAAAATCCCCTGTCATTATAGGAGCCTTGGTTGTGACTTCTGGAAGATAGAAAGGAAAATGTGTGTATTCTTGTGCCTGTAGTGTTCTTCTGAGTTCTATGTTCCAGGATTGAACTAATGCACGATATTGATGCTAGAGTTATGATGTAGAAAGTACTGTTTTATTGATGAAATTTAAGCTTGAGTTCTTTGTTGTTTGATTTTATTAAAGATTGGTAGCATCTTTCTCAAGAATTGAGGTGTTAACTACAGCTTTGTGATTAGTTACCAGCTGACTAATAACATTCCCTCTAAAGTTTGAACCAGGCATGATAGACTTCATAACTTCTTGAACTGCTGTGTAGTACTGTTACGTGCTTTTCTGCATTTGAGCGTTTGGATGCATTTAAATTATGGGAAAGATAAATTTATGATCATCATCATGCTGTCTTGCAGAGAGCAGTTTGTAAGACACATTGTGCTGAGACATTAACATTTATCATCTTATGTTGTTATTAAATTATTATGACTAGTATTTATACTTCCTTATTATTAAATATGAGATAAAATATAAAAGCATTCCCTACCTTAAAAGTGACTGTAATGATAAAGCCCCAAACCAGACAAATAGTAAAGGAAAGCATTAAGTAAAGTAGTTCACATAGTAGTTCACACATTAAGTAAAGTAGTTCAAAACAAATTAGTATTTTTATGTCCAGAAAAAAAAAAATGTGGCCCAAATGCGAGGTGTAAGGAAGAATTTAAAAGACATATGAGAGATTCTAATGGGAAAAAAGAAATTACCTTCTATCCATTTTAAACTTCCATGAAGTGAGTTGCTAATAAAATATTCAGTCTACTTTTAAAAAACTGAAATAAATTACCATGATATTTCAAATATTTGCATAGAGGTAAATGTTGTACCTATTTATAAAACCAAATTTACAAACTAAACACAATGAAACTAATGAATTTGTTTTCAAGTACCAGCACTAGAGATCAGCATTTAGAACAAATCTCTTTCTTATAGAAGAAAGAAATTTGTAAAATTACAAATTATCTTAAAAATCTTAAAGATAGGTTCATGGAATTTATTTTAATGAGATTATTTTTTTACAAGTTATCAAATTTGCGACATTTTTAGGCTCCTTGGACCTTGCCTAATATGGCAGACCCATTCCCAGTATTTGTCCTTCGAGGGCACAGAAATTGCCTTTATGCCATTGAGAAACATGCTGTTATGGGGTATGGTGTTGAAAAGCTTTCCCTAAGGGGTCCTGAAGGGACACAGTTCTTAGCCTTAGAACATAGTCTTTCAAGGTCTCCACTAAAACCTAAAAAGCTATACCATCTCCTAAAAGATCATGTAGGTGTGGACAGTATAGCTTCTTTTCTTTTGATCATTTAAAGTAGGAATCTCTTATAAAGTGAGACTAGAAAAAGCTGTAAGGAAACCATGGTAGCCTCCTTAGCTTATAGAGTTTTTTTAGTTTCTTTCTCCTTTCCACAGGAGGAATGTACCTCCTTCTCCTGTTTACCCCTGCTTTCTTATTTTATAGCCTCCCCTACTAAGAAAAGAGTTTTCATCTCTTCTTTCTAACAGTCTAACAAGTCACAGCTGTTAGTTCAAGCAGAGTGTAGGAGCTGCTTTCCTGTTTTCACACAGTGGGAGAATTTAAATGCAGAGTGAACCAGGAAGGGGTTTATGTGTGTTATCCCTGACACAGAACTGTTAAGTGGATTCCAGTGGGTAAAGGTTTGTCAGTTGAAGTGAAGGACAGCAAGTCCTGTAATATGAGCAAAGTATGGATCTCTTTAGTCAACAACCTTGGATCTTATCTCAAGAATAAAAGCTCCGTGCATCTGGACTGACTGGATCAATAATCTATAGCAGTGTGCCCCTAAATTTGCCTGGCCAAGATACCATCAGTTGGCATCTTTGGAGATGCTTTTGAAAGAAATGTCAAATAATTGAACAGTTACTGATGCCTCAACATCTATAAGAAGCATTTTCTTTGGACTAAATGAGTGTCCAGGAAAATGAGTCACTGAATTTCTGAAATCTATAGATCTCATCTTGCTATCATAAACCTCTCAGTATCAAGAATCTGGTTTCATGTTATTCTTTTGAAACTCCACTTATTAAAAGTCATGTTTAAGCAAAAGAACACCTTTTAAGCCATTGGTGATAGTTTAGATAGCTCTAGAATTTGCCTTCTAACTTCAGTTTTCTTCCAGGCATTCCATAGCACGGGCTGTTGGTGTTAAGGTTCTACTCACCTATTACCCATCCGTCTGGCAAGAAATGTTGTTTCTATACTGTCAGTGTATAGAAATTCAGGCGTCGGCCTCTTTCAGGGGAATACTTCTTCAAATGTTTTCAGAGTGGCTCATGACATGCCTTGCAAATGCACTTATAGCCAGGTATAGTCCCCTTGCAAGTGATCACTTAAAACCTTTTTATTTTTCCTTAGATACAGAAAGAGGGGGAAAAGGATTTTGACATGGGGAAAAAAAAAAAAGCCAAGCAAAATATTTATTTTGTCTGCCAGATATGTAGACTTAAATTTGATTGTTCTCTACAAAGCCTTAAAAGGTGTTATTAAGTACCCCTGCTGTAAAAAAAATAAAAATAAATAAAATTGGAGGAGTAGAGAGAATTAGTTAGGTGGCATTGAGCTGCTGATGCTGGATGCTGGTCCTGGGTTGGTTGGTCCATTGGTTTGCTTTATAAATTAAAAAAAGGGAGATGTGTGGGAAAGAAAAATAACATAGAGGGTGAGTGTAACTTTCATTTGTGTCATAGCATACAGAGTAACTTCTGGGAAGTGACAATTTCAGCATTCCTCTCAGACACTTAAAGACTTCCTGGTTTTGATTTGTTTAAGGTACTACTTTCTGGTCACTGGCTCATAGAGCATTGTGCAAATTGAGGATTGTTATGGCTGCCTGCGTCAAACCTTCATTAGACAAAAAGCAAACATAAGGAAGATAGAAAAGACCAGAAAAGAATTTGTGGGAGAGCTGGGCACACCACTACTTTGGAGAAGAAAATGTTAATAAGAATCTTAAGTTCATGTTCCAAAGATTAAAGATTCATCTAAATGTGGTGATACAGATATCATCCACTACTCTCTCCTCACCCAACCATTCATGTAGCTTTTTCAGAGACAATTTTTAAAAAGCCCTAAAGGAGAGATAATAGATATTAAACTGGGTGGGAGAAGAGGGGCGTAGCAATTCCAATGATGAAACTTGTTCCTTTCGCTGTCTCTTGAGTTGTTCAGTCTGACAACTTTCCGGTCCACAATCCTAAAAATGTTGCCAAATAGCTGAAGAAAAATAATTTCCAGAAAAGGGTGGCATCTGATTTATTTCCTGCATCCTACCCTGTCTTGTTGTGGTTTTGGATGGAAGGCTGCAAGCCTAAAATTGAAAGAAGTGTCATCAGCCCCTAGAGACAACATCCAAACAATTGAACATGTTTGGAGGAAAGGTTTGTTCTTTGGCTCCCTCAATACTTGTAGATGCCAATTATTGAGTAGTTATGGCCAGACACAGACTCACTGTGGTTCATGGCTGGCTCTTGGGTTCAGAAGTATCTGGAATTGTTCAAGAGGCTAAGAAGGTGTCCAAACATTTCCTCAAGGTTCCTGTGATATTTTGTGCTGCTGGCAGTCTTTAGGTATGATGGTTTCTCTCAGGAGACATTACTGACTCATATCTCAGAGATCAGGCTAGTATAGGAACCTAAATAGAGAGATGAGAATTCCTTTTCTGTTCATCTAAGAAACTGGACTCACTTAGATCTCTTCAGCTCAAGGCAGACAAGATTTTGGAAGAGCTGAAAGCCACATAGTTCACAGCCAGTTTTCAGGGCTTGAATAAAACTCTGCTGTTGCAGGAAATCATTTGAGTTCTTTAAGCAACAGCAGTTAGCAGTCCTCTTTTAGGAACTGGCTACCTGCAAAGACCAGAACAATCTGCCAGTCCTAATCAAAGGAGAACAGAAAAGCCAACACTCCTCATGCTGTTCTCCCTCTTCTGCTCCCTTCAGAAAGATACCAAAATTGCCCCCAAAATTCAAAGTTAAAGACAAAGTTGAAAATAGATATCATTTATGAATATGATCGAAAGCCAAAGAGGAAATGTTTTTATTTCTCTCCTTGTGATAATTCTTCGTCTTGCCTTTTCTTTAGGCTCAAAAGGGTGATGATTCTGACTAGAAACAGAACCAAAGTCTTGTTCCCATCTGCTCCTGGTACCTTGCTGATGAAAAAACCCTTGAAGAATATTACTTGGCCCTGGTGAAAATGTGAATCATAGAAGACATTGCCAGGAGGAAACATTTCAATTTCTGTATACTTTTTCCAGACTCTCACACACAGACACACAGACACACACACTTTGGACAAATGCCTCAGTAGAAGGAAATTCTGTGCGCTTTAGTAGAGGAGAGTAATTCATCCTTTCAACATTCAGGATGGATTTGGGTCTCTAGGCCTTTGAATCATTCCCATCTATATCTCAGTAAGACAAGAAAGTACATCATGTTCTTGGTGGGCTGTGACCATTGCCTTTCAAGTTGCTATCCTTCAGATCTTCATTAGTCCTTAGGCTATCATTAAATGCTTGGCAATGGTTTTATCTTATCTTTGTTGTTAACGTCTGCAGGTGCATTAGTTATCTAGAGAACTTACTCATTAGAGATCATTTTTACAGCAGGGTAGTTTGTGCCTTCTGGGAAACTTATTACTTGAAGAATCCCTGTCAAAGTAAGACTTTCTTTTGCCCATTTCAGGTTCTTCCCTTGACAGAGGCCACCTGGAGTCTCAAAAGAGCTCTAGTTTATATGTGCTTGACAGCTTCTAAAATTTAATGCAAACAGTAGATTCAGGAGATCAATCTATATCCACAACAGAATACCCAGGTTATATTATTTTGTTAATTTTATACTGAAGAATGGTATGCAGTTTGGATATGTTCTATACAGAACAAGGGAGTCTAAAGTACAAAGAAAGCATTTGAAATTTGGTTTTGGTGCATTTTCCATCAACACATGAAAGACTTTACCCAGTACTGACCAAATAGACTTTGATGGAGATGCCCTTCTTTTAGCCTGCTACAAAAATCACAATTGGTAAGGAGTATGCAAACAAAAAAAAAACAGAGCAACTCTTAAATGTTTCTCTAGAGAAAAATGCTAACACAGAGAAGACCTTGCAATGTACACTATGGCCTACCATTTACTTTTACTAGCCCCTTTTTCTGGTAGCCAGGCTATAACACTCCTTTGTGGATCAGTTGAAACTTCTTATAGCATCAGTTTCATGGTAAAATGCGCTCATTCTCACAGAGAGTTTTTCCCTATAAAGAAAAAAAATTGGGAACATCCAATCCTGAGGTTTAGGAATCAAACATCAGCAGAATAAACTTATCCAGATAGCGTCTCTGGTTCCAGAATAGTCTGCTTGCCGGGTTCATGCCTAGAAAAGTCCCTAGGAATTGTGAGGTCCACAGCATCTTTCCAGCAGAGGTGGGAGGAGCATTGTACCCTAGTTCTGGTTTGTCAACAGCTCATCAAAAGAGACGGATTTCTTCTGGATCTGTGGTAAACCTGCACATTAATAGAACTCTTCCACATTCCTCGCTGGAAGAAAAAAAAAAGTAATCTTCTTTTTCTTCAAGAGAATCCTTGAATCCCAAGCTGCTTTTGCTTGCAAAACAGAGCAGCTAGAGATTATTTTCCAGGAGCAAGAGACACACACAACTGAAATAAAATGTAATTAATCAAGATCTCTCACTCCTTCTCTGCAGGTTCTGAACAGTGAAGCAAACTTGCTCTTAGATAACCAAGTAGTCCAGCGTTTGAGGGCAGTGCCTTACCTCTCCATGGCTGAATTCTCCGTGCATCCCACCTGTCAGCCTTGACTTCCCCTAGTCTGAGCTTCTTTACACCGAAATCTCACAGGAAACTCCTGACGGCCTGATGTTATCAATCTTCCCATTGGCTCTCTGTTGGTTCAGAGCATGAAGGGATACTATAGGGTAAAGGAGTTAGACCTTCACCAATCATTAATCTCACAGTCAAAGCTTCAGACAAAGCTATTCCAGTTATTAAAGTCACAGATAGGAGGTAATACTTTTATGAATTAGATACTGATTATAAGGCAGAACTGTTAGACTTTGCACATCACAAAAGGTTAATAGTGGGGTGCCACAAGGTACAGTACTAACTACTCCTATTGTGTGTAATATATTGAGCAGTTACCTATAAAAGGACATCGAACAATGAGACAGCAAATATTGTAGATGACATGAAAGTAAATCAGTAGCTGGAATTCAGATCCATACCGAGCCTCTCCTAAGAAATCCCCCTGATCCATTGCATTTTTTATGATGGCAGATTCTTTTAGTCCTTTTCACTATATTCATGAATGTAACTGGCACAATGCAATATCCCAGCAACCTTATGCTTTCCATTCTGCTGAGTGTGGTTTATAGCTTTTCATTTTCATTTTCAGCCTTGGGCTGACTTGAAAGACTGAATCCATGTCCAAGCCTGCAGACTGGAAGCACTTAATTAGTATGCAGGGCAGGTTCTGAGAGAGGCTGTCTCTATGAGACAGCTCTCAATCCACTTCTCTGATTATTATGGCTCAGGAAAAAGAGAGTGCAAGGGAAATGCAAAAAAGTGAAAGGAAACAAATTACTGCCTTTTTAAATTAAAATAATATATATAGGTATAAAGTATCTGGAAATATCAACCAAGATAATGTATCTGCCTCTGTAGTACTAGTCAGTCATTTCCCCAGTAAATTTAAAAGCAAGTACTTGTTAAAGATGGTCACAAGGGAAGAAGCCAAACCTCAAATACTAATTACCTGTTGAATTTATTATTTCTGGACTCTTTTAAGGAAGAGCGTATATCTTTAATATGAAAAACATCACAGCACAAAGTAACAGTCCACTGTGCTGATAATTTCCTTGTTTTCTGCTTGGGCAGGTGGCTTCCTATCGAGACTGTAAAGCTAAGCCCATTGTAAATGTGTGCGCTTGCTCGTAGGGGAAAGAACATGGAAGACAGGGAAATGTGAGATATTATTATGATTTATCTGTTTGTTTTGCGAGATATGAAACTATGGGGAAAAAATCTTTGTCTGTTGTCATTCATCCCTACAGACAGAAAAATGTTTCAAGGTAATCAGATCCTCTGCTTTTTTCTTTTTCCAGTTACATATATCCCAGGTGGCTGCTTGTTCCTGGCTAAAATAATACTGCCACTTCTGAGTAGGAATATCATGACTGTTTAACAATGGATTGTTATATTGCACAATAATTTTAGGACTAAAAATTACATAAGGAATCATAACTAATTTCTTCTTAAAATTAGATTACAGGGGTCACATTTTATATAGTGGTTACCTTACCTTGTGCTAGAGCTCTTGCCTTATCCTCTAAGCCAATGGCGAAAGCACTTGCCAACAATGTCCTTGGGGTCCTGGTTTAGTTTGCTTAAGGAGGTTCAATTATGCCATCTTCTTCCTCCCTTGGAGCCTGCCCTAACAGTTAGCAAACTCGTTGAGGTAGGGGCAGTGTTTTTCTTCCTGTTGGCTCTGTGCCTTCGTGCTGAAAGGAGCACAAGATTTACAGTTTTAGAAGAATGGCAGACAAGAAGGGGCATGACTCACTAGCCTGGTATTCAGAGTTCTCACCTTGAAGATGGAATTCCTGAGTTCAACAGCATTTCACCTTTCTCTTCCTTTATGCATCTTTGTGCAGCTCACCACTCATCCTTTTTGATTCTCTGATTGGGGCATTTAATTTTTTTCTGGCACAATATAGAAAATGAAGGTACCTAATCTTCTTTGAGGGTCAGGCAACTGAAATGAGCTGTTAGAGTATGTAAATGTTTTATTGTCAGCCTTTGGGTTATTTCAAAGGATGCCCTTTTTATGAGATGCGGAACCCAGGATTTTGATCTTGGAAAATTTACTGGAATATTCAATGAACAACTAGTTCTATTCAATAGTGAGTAAGATGAAAACAATGTGGAAGAAATGATGGAGTCAAACTTCAGGTGGACAATTCAAGATCAGTTGTAACGTCACTAACAGAGGAACATTTCCAAGCTGTAGGAGGCACTGGGTTTTACTATTCATCAGTCACATATAATGCAGAATTATCAGTTTAATTACTTGCATGCAGACTTATGTAAAATCAATAACCACCACTGTAAGTGAAAACTATAATTCCATCAAGGAGAAATGACACTAAGAATGGTGAAAATGAAGCCCAAGTCACTACACATCAGAGCTGAAATTTCCTGTGTTTAAGCTGCTGTGTATGTATAACCTAGCATCTACATTTTTTCACTACTCTGAGTTCATCATTTATTTCACAGTCCACCATCTGTTTGGGGATGGAGCTGATTATTTACATGGCACAATAATTTTAATTTATTACTAATTTTGTTGGGACTAAAACACTCTTTGATCTGACACTAAGAGGATGGACAGGTTATTTTAGGGATCCTTGGCAGAATAATGACAGCACTAAGTTATAGTTACAATTAGAAGTTGCTTTTCTTAACAGGCTATTATGATTAGTATAGCACAGAATTTATGATTAAAATTGCACAGGATTTCTACAAGCAGAATCAATGTAGTACAATTTAGAAGTACCATAATACAGAATTTATAGTTATGGTTTCTAATCACCTAGACCGTCTGCAGTTGAGATCTTAGTACATGGTTTGCTGTATCAATAAAGCAATCATAATCTAGACTTGAAAGTCACATGCAGAATCCAAGTCACTCACTTAGTCCTTGGAGGAAGCAAACGATGGTGGAGGCATCCCTGGCCATCAGGAGGCCATGGGTCTCACTGTCCAGCAGGAGCTCCAGTCCAACTTTCCCACTTAGGACTTGTAACTGCTTAATTTTGTGGACAGTGTCTGTGTACTGTTATGCTTCCCTGCTCTGTTACGGGGTCATCAACAACACCTGGGTGGCCGGGTGCCTGGGATCTTCAGGCCAGCAGAGAGGGGAAGAAGTCTAGTTTGTCTGCTTGATTCACAGAACCTTCAGGGCCTGATAATAAGGGGAGAGAGAACTCATACTCACAGAGAATGGCTTTGCCTCATAAAATGGTGCTAATTATGCTAACCATATTATCAGGGGTCGGGAGCAAGGGATACCTAGAAACACAAAGTAATTTTCTGCCACTTTGAAATAAACACAGAGAAAAAGACTTCTAAATTCACTCATCATGAAGCACCTTTGATGATGAGAAAGTTCATATGCTTTATTTTTCAAACTATTTACATGATACGTCACTGGCTGACAAAACATCACTGTCATTGTCATCATTTCTAGAGTCCAGCCTTCTTTAGCACTATTGAGTATACGTCCTCTGTTAAGTACAAGGTAAAGCAGCTGATTTCTTGGCACCTCCTTTACCCACAATTTTAATCATGTTGCTCATCTTATGCTCTATGTGAACAACAAGAAAAGAATGAAGGAAGATTTCATGGCATGTGAATTTTAGCATTTTAAATTTTGGAGTGTTTGACTTTGCAACTATAATATTCTTTTATTATAATCTCTTTATGTGTAATTTCCTGTGTTAATTCCATCATGTGGAACCACATTAAGTCTCACATGGATCATTAGTGCAGCTGGAACTTAGATATGCTTGTAGAGACCTCTACAATTTGAGCTAACTTACCTTAACAACAAAGCAGCTATCCTTTATGAGAACCAGCTTTTAAAGGCAAAACAAGACAAGCACTTTGTGAAGAGATTTCATGGCTCTTTCCTGACAATAGAGAAATGTAGGGACTTGGGAAGTCTTGTCCTGGTGCTGTGTGTGCTCTAATGGCCACAGACCCTCTGCTCTAACTCTCTTCAGCATATTTCCTTTGTATTTGGAAGGAAACTCCCTGTCAGCTCAGCCTGTAGTAGGATGTGCTCAGTACAAATGAAATAATCAACAAATTAACTTACTAACCACTTACATATACTGCGTGTACGCAGGTAGCCATTGTAGTCTTTATTATGTCAGGTTGTTTTCCAGTTTACCAGTGTGAATTACCTAGGGAATGAAGAAAAGTTTCTCTCTACCCAGGCTACCCTAGCATTTACTTTATAGTTCTTAAGAATCAAGGTACCAAACCTGCTGGTTTGGTGTAAGAATTTTTTATCATTGACAAAACAATATCGTTTTCTGTAAGTTATTTATCAGAAAAGACAGAGACATCTATGTTGACATTGTATAAAGTATCAGCCGGAGGCAGATGGCACAGAAAATTAAATTCAAATGATTAAAGTTTGGCCATTACAAGCAACTAAACCAAGGCCTGATAATGTCAAGTGTTGTGTAACTATTACTCTGTTATACCAGCTCTTGTCAAGTGCAAAGCTTTCCCAGTAAGATCTGAAACCTTAACAGGGGAAATTTATGTAGCAGAAATATCTACTACATAAATCTGGGACTCAGAAAGTGCAACTGATTAGAAACAACCTTGACACAGATCAGATTTGTTTCACTGCCAATATTTAGGGAAATCAATAAACAAACAAAACAATCTAGTTGTTGAAAAATTATGTTTTAAAGGGGTTTTGGATTCATAGATTTTATTAGCAAAGGTGTTCAAAATACAAAAATTTATGTTGATCATCTCCTTTTAGCATTTTTAGTCACTATAAACTGTGAGAGTTGTGAAGACCTTGGTATGAAACATAGGCCCATAACAAAACAATTTACTTATTTTGGTAGTTGGCTGGAAACAAACCCACATACGCCAAATATAAAATTGAGTAATTTTATGTTGCGATTTCCATCGGTCTCTCTTCTGTAATTTGCTAACATTTCTGTAGTGCTGTTGATCATTAAGTGTTTTATTGTCAGTTTATTCAAAGACACTTTAATAAATAAATTATAAAAATATAGTCACATCCCCTTTTTTCTGTAAAAACCTAATTGTTACCTCTGTTGCAGTCTACAGTATTATTACCCATAATAGGTGGGATTTTCAGAGGTTCTAATTTTTGAGAAAAAAAACTAACTTGTGTTCTGTCTTAGAACAAAAGTTCTAATTTAATGCATTTAGCCTATACTCCCCCTAATATAATTAGAAATATAATTGATTTTCTGACTGTATCAACACTGCACTATTTCAGTCTGAAACTGATGTTCTGCCAGTTAATGTAATAGTAGTTTGAAGAGGAAAATCTGGACCTTTATTGATATTTTTGAGAAGCACTGGGCTTAACTTGAGACCTTTCCTTATAGTTTACCTGACCCAGGTAACAGCATCATTTACCTGACTATTCTAAAACTAGAGATGTTCTATTTTTGTGTGTATCTTTATATCATGCACCCCTGTTTCACACTTGTCCCTTTTCCATCTCTATGGAATGCAAGCTTAATTTATGCCAAGGTTTTCTACTAAAGAGGAAAATAAATAGGACTTGGTGCAGGAAAAACTTACTTTGTTTTATAGGCAAACAGTACAGGTTCAATCTGTGCTAGACCTCCAGGTCCCCATAGATATCCTGATAAGTGTTCTGGTCTTGCTAGTCCAGGTGCTTCTCAGCAAACTTGGTGTCTTGCTGGTGGACAGTGAGAAGCAGGAACTGATGGAAGAAGAGAGGGCAAAATGTAAAGGTACTTATATTACTTTTTATAATCCATTTTACACACCAGAAAGAAATTATTTACGGAGAGGGTGGTGAGGCACTGGAACAGGTTGCCCAGGGAAGTCGTGGATGCCCCATCCCTGAAGGTGTTCAAGGCCAGGCTGGATGAGGCTTTGAGCAACCTGCTCTAGTGGAAAGTGTCTCTGCCCATGGCAGGGGTTTTGGAACTTGATGATTTTAAGGTCCCTTCCAACTCAAACAATTCTATGATTCTATATTAAGATCTTTCTGCATGACCCCCAAACTTTTTGATATATTCTTATTAGTGCCCAAATCTCCACTTTGTTTGCAGAGAATAAATAGTTTATTGCTCTGTTTAGGCTTTTTTGAAAAATAATGAGCTAGTTGTAAGATGAATAGTGCACTATAGTAGTATATTTTTCTGAATTTTTAGGTGCTGACACCTTCTTTATGTTTTATTGCCCTCACCTTCCTGGGCCTTCGTGTGCATGCTGAAATAGGCAGTCTGTGTAGAAGGAGAAACCCTGGTCCAGAATGCACAGTGTGAAGATAGTATATGCAGTGAGCACTTGGGATGGGACTGAGGGAATGGAGTGCATTGTGTTCACTAGAGAGAAGCTTGTCCAGCAGAGTAGGAGGGAGCTCCTACCAAATGTGCATTAACTAGCCTTTAACTTCCATTGTGGGACTGAAGCCCATAGACAATCCTGGGGAATAAGACATCTGTCATGAGGAGTTAAATGTTTGGGTCATGAGGGAAGGTGGGGGGAAAGAGTGGCTAAAAGAAATGGGGAAGAGAAATGGCCACCAGTAGTGGCCATTTACCCACGTTTGCACTTCATAAGCATGCTGCGAGTTCTGTTGCAAAATAAACTCTAATAGCTTGTCAGACTTGTCTCACCATTAAGAAGACAGACTCATGGCCTACACTGGTGCTAGCTTTTGAGAGGTTGCTATGAAGGGCTCTATTTGCTGCATCCATTCTGGATGGAAAGGCTCTCTGTAAAAGCTTTGGAGGACTGGTAGCCTTGATGAGTTGATCAAAAGCTCATTTATCCCTAACCCATCAGGAGTTTAGTGCTTGATGAAATACGTTTACCTCCCTGTCTGTTAGGACAGCCTGACCAGAAGAGCACAAGATAGATAGCACTGATCAAAATGCAATTAATATCCTAATACAGAAAATACAGGAATCATATGTTCAGTTGGTTTACTCTGTCGTGATGTCCTTGTATTCTTCCTTGCAAGGTTCTGTAGGCCAGCAAGTGAAATCTCTTCTGAATAACTTTGTCAAAGGCCCTCTGTGCCAGGCACAATTAGCTAATCTCTTGGCCCCTTTCCCTCTATTTGAGCATACTTTCTGGGAAACTGCCTTATGACCTCAGGGCAACAGTGGTCCACACCATTTGGGCGTGGTGAACTTGAGCAAATTTGAGCTGGCCACCTGCTGATGAAATTTTCTATCACTGTATGGTTGGCTACAGGAGTTAAGAGTGTCCAGGCTTTGCGAGCAGACTGCAGTGCATATGGACATGAGGATAAAGCCCATCGTGCTGCTGGACAAGCTCAAATTGCTTGCACAGAGTGACTTCTTATCCTCAAGTTGTGAGTCACTGTCCATCCTCCCTCTGTAGAATGTGATGCAGTCCTCCTGGTGCATGTTCATCTCCCTCTCCCTTCCTCTGTTTGCTGGGAAAGAGGTATGTATTTGATAGGCTCTGCTATAGGAGTAAGTCTAGGTGAGAAGTGGCAGAGGTATCCTGTTCGAAACAGAATAGTCAGTCTCCCTTTATGTAGGATGAGGGGGAGTCCCAAACTCTCTCCTGGTCATTGAAAACCATTGTGCCCCATCCCGTTGTTACCAAGTTAGTTCTTCAAAGTCTGATCCCATCCAAAACAAGTAGCAGCAGAAGTTGCAGCAAGAGGCTGATGGACTGTCTGGCTGAAGCCCTGTTTATATGGTTACAGGCTATGTGTGAGGCCGATGACTCAAAGTGGAACACATGCTGCAGGGATTTGTGTTACTGGGAGGCAGAGACACAGGGTAGTTTTTGTGGTGGTGTTCTTACCTGCTCATTCAGTGTATGCTCAGGGAGTATGGGCATGACCTGTCTCCTCAATAGGTCCTCAAATGGGAATAGTGTGTGCAACCCATGTCACATGATTCAGATATATAAAATGCATTCTGACATGCCTACCAAAGATGGTTTCCCTTAATGCGTAAAGTTAAAACACATGTACCTTTGTATGTCAAAAAACCACAAAAGCAAAAATTATAGTGAGCCAAAATCCTAATTGTAAAAGCACACATTTTACAAGTCTCAAATACTCTACATTTAAATAGTAAAAGAAATAAATGTAGAATGTTAGTGAAGCTATTAGAAAAAGATTACTTGTTCTTCATTTTCTAACGTACATACAAGGATTCTGAATCCATAATTTTAGAAAACTTTTTTATCTTTAAGTACATCTTTACTTAGTCACAGATTCAGCAAAACATTTAAATAGAGACATGAAATTATTTATATGCTAGCTGCCATTGATTTGATTTGGTCATAGAGGAGCAAAGTGCTCACCAAAGACACTGTTTATGGAAAGGACTTGGGAAACCATAACTTCCTGTGTTGCATAAACTTCCTGAGTCAAAAAATTAGAAGCTGAGACAGGTTTGGCTCTTGTTCCTTCAGTATACAAGGTCTGTTAATGCACAGCAATTGGCACAGGAAGCCTGACTCAAATGGAGGCACAGTACGGGGCCATTACAACTGTTTCTTGTCTAAGTGCAGAAGCTGGAGGTTTGATGGAGTAACCCTGGAAGTAGGACCTGCACTGCTGGGACTTCTGGCCGGCTGCAGCACACAGGCAGCCCGAGACTGTCTGGCTGTCATTAGCTGAGCAGCAAGTGTTAGTTTGGCTGAAAAAAGAGACGTCCATATTCTGGAAAGTTCCCTTCCTACTGTTCTGTGAGCTCTGTGTAGCTTTGCCAGCAGGAGATGTGCAGACTCAGAAATTACTACTCTTTTTCTTTTGTTTAAATATAGTAAGAATTAAAGTAGATTCAAAGGGAACCAACCTGCAAAACTGTCAAATCCATGTGAAACAGAATACCTGTCAGACAATGGGCCATACTTGTAGTTGAAGTAGATCCCATGGTATGCTATTGGAAGTCAGGTTATTAATTCTTACCATCTTGGGCAAAATTCAACATGCTTTATTATTTTCTGCTTCCTCCAAGCTCTTCTCTGCACTTCCAATGACATGTTGAAGTTTTCTTCATCTCTTAGCCTAAGCTTGTGCAGTGTTGCTTGCGCGATGCCCCAGGAGATGATTAACTGATAGTCAGCAACGTGATTCAAATGTACATACCTGTGGGTAAGACTTACACCTCTGAGCTTCTGCACAGGGCTTAAATACAACTGCTGTGCTTTTGCTCTAGGAAAAAAGGGAAGCAACTGAAGGAGCTTAAAGCTGAAATGGTGTTAGCCAGTCTCCATAGAGTGGACAAAAAAGGTTACCACACAAGCAGAATTTTCTTCTGACTCAGCCTACAGAGTTGGTCTTGTTTACAAAAAACCATGCATTACAACATTCTAAGAAGTATAGCAAAGCCCATTTCTGCATTCTTGGGTGCTTCTGCTAGTTCCAAAGGGCAAACTTGCTTCAGCATAACCCATTGTTTGCTTTGGAATCTCAGAGATTAAAGGTGTCTATAAGTGTCAGTAATTCTCATGGTTATTGTTAAATATTTCCTTTTATTTTCTGTATAATAGCAGTTAGAGATTAGAAAAAACAAGGTGAGTTCTCAAGTGCACCCTCACTGTTTCCTGTCTGTGAGCACAAGAATGTTCCATGCGTGAGGAGGCTCCAACTCACACGTCCCGGGAGAGCGGCCTTACCACCAGACTGTAGGCTGTTTTGAAGGCAGGCACTCTCCACCCTTCCTATTGAAACTGTGCCATGCTGCAGAAAATAATTTAAGTTCATTGGGCCAGAGAGAGAGAACGGGAATCACAGAGAGCAGAGAAAGCGTAAGAGAAAGCATGACTGTACTGGTTAAGGCACCCATCTGGCAGAGAGAGCTTTAGATTCCCTTCCTAGTTTTCAGGACTGTTTCTTAAATATTTCATATAAATAGTCACTGGATAAAATACAGAAACAGATGTTTTGGATACCATACTCAGAGGTGCTTAACTTTTCCCATGCTCTATATAGGAAATCTAGACACAGAACAAGAGGTTCTGAACTCCCCTCTAGCAATCCTGTACCTTTCATTTTGGCACTGCAGGGTTGAAGTTCTGTGTAACTTAATTCCCTTATTGGAACTGATCCTCAGGCTGTCACCTTAAAAATCTATTTCAGAGATGCACTTTCTTCATCGCATTTCCCTTCCTTCCTTCATTTCCCTTTTTTTTTTTTAATTTCCTTTTACAAGTCCACCATTATTCCTTTGTCTCTTCCAGATAGCTTTAAAAGTAAAGACTTCAAAAATCAGGCCAGACTTTGTCTTTGACTGGGGTACATTTTTTGTTTTGTATTTGACCTACTAGAGGATGCAGCCATTTTCCCATTACAAAAGCTTGACTACGCCTATTTTCAGACAACAAGCTAGATTGGAGTTGTTTTTCTATTCAAAAAGTTTGGCTTTTTGGGGAGTTAAGTTTCTGACCTAAACTTCTGCAGTTTCACAGTGATTTCCTTAAACCTGACTGGTTCAGCTTTCTGATCAAGAGCTCTAGGAAGGGATATACATGCAATTCTTTGTGACCAGAGGTGGCTCACTGATGTGAAGGATGTTTTGAAGTGGGCTATGGCAGAAACATGTGAGTTGCTGGACAGCGGTGAGGCCAGAAATTCAGGACTGATTTTCAATTATAGTGTCTTATTTAAGAAGTGAGGTTTTATTTCTGACAAATCGAGGAATGCATGAAAAAAAACAAAGTATTTATAATTTGGATTGTATGCTTAGAGGTCAACCTCTCTTAGATCTCTAAATACCTTGACAGTCCTGTTTTTAACACAGGAGAAACAGTGTGGGCTAGTGTTGTCAATTACCAAGGTGATGAGTTTGTTAATTTCTGGTGGACAACTGTGTGTGTCTGACAGGTTTACAGACAAGAAGGCTTCTAGGTGGGATTAGTAAATGAGAACAGACAACAAGACCAAATGTTTCAACTTACAGATATATTTAATGGGGAATTTCAATCCAAAATCCAAAGTTTTGGACCTGGTTTTCTCATGGCGCTTTGGGAAAGAACATTTGTTGTCCTTCAGAATTACAGCTGCCTGAATGTCCACTGCCAGCCTACAGCAGGGTTAGTCTTTGCTGGGCCAGTGCTGTGAGGTGTCTTATCCCAGTCTTTCCTTGAGAATGGTTCTAGTGGTGGTGACAGATGTTTCATCCAGTTATAGAAACTCCAGATGGGGCTGGTGTTTCAGGGAGCATTTTTGAGGTGCTGAGAAAAGCTACTATCACAGGAAGAATCGGCTATAGAAGAGGTTTCTGTAAGTGCCAGAGCAGTCTCTCTTTTGGCCAGGCCACAGCATCTCATCTGGTCTCAGGACTTGCCAAGACAGAGAGGAAAGAATTTGACTTCAGTGGTTCAGAAATTACACAGGTGCCAGTATGTCCTTTCCAGTCCCTGTTCTGGAAGCAGCTCCTCCATCTCCAGTTACATATGAGTACTGTAACATGCTTTATTACTTTCTCAAGCTGCAGCTTATTTCCCAGGTTCATTTGTATCATTTTCCTGGATGGAACCTGGTTCCAAACGTAATAGTATGCTGGCTTTAGCCCCATTCAGCGTTCAGCTTGAGAAGAAATTATAGGCATGGGCAGTGGAAGAGGACAGGATGGGGCCTTGTTTTGGTTACTAGATCTAGGCAAACAACTGGGTAGTTTTTTGAACATTTGTTCACTAAAAAATATGACTAGGGGAAAGGCAACTCACAACAGATAAGATTCCAGAGCTCTGAAATCCTGTCAGAGGGAAGGAAGGAAAGAAAGAGAAATATGTTTCCAGGTGCATTTCAAAGCCTCAATTATCACACATGGATGGTGAAACTTTAATTGGAGATTTTAACATGCCTGGGGTCAGGAATAAATCGCACTTAGAATGTTTTTATTTTCCACTATATATAGGAATGCAAGACAGACAATATGTACAGCTGTAGATGGAGGTTTATGTTATTTTATCCCAAAACATAGAAACAAATCATAATCTGAAGAAACACAGCCGCTCTGGGCGAGGAGACAGTAACTGTTCAACTGCACAATAGATTAACACTATAAAATAGCACAGCAACCAAAAACCTCCCCTTATCCTGCATAAACACAAACAGCTTAAGAACAGAATATAGTTAACTAGCTTTGAATTTGATACTTTCAGATTTGTGGGAAATGTCCTGGGAACATTAAAAAGGTCAGATGTCCAAGTGGTTAATTTTATTTCTCATTCAAGGAGTCCACATCCAACAGCGCAGGCACAATTTTAAGATTTTTGTTGGAAATTATGAACTTTAACAAGCCTTTCTGGACTCCAAGTTTGCTTTGGTTTTTTTTTATCAAAGGGCTGACCAGAGTTTATGCTACTTAGCCTGTGAACCATAATAATAAAAAATGGGGAAGATAGTTAGGACTTATATAGCATTACATTTAATATGGGGAGTTTCTGGAAGAAGTCTGTATGTAGGGACTGTTGCCCAGACCCCAAGCTTTGGCCAAGAAGTTCTTGGCAGGTCAAGAGGGTGGTGAAAATGCAGCTTTAGGACATCCTTACATCATCCCGGGGTTGTCTCCCGGCCAGCAGAGTCCCTAGTGTAAACAGGGGTAACACCAGCAGAGCTACTGTATTTTGCACTGGTTACCACTGATCTGGTAAGAAACTAGTCTGGTAACTGAGGATCAGGGAGAAATAGGCTCAGTTTAGCCATTTCTAAACTGTACGTCTTTCACAAGTACTCAAGAAAAGAGGAGCCATTGCAGTCCCTGCAGTGGCTACAAACCAGCTGAGGCTTTGTTGTATCTGCGCTGGCTGATGTGCGAGTAGCTGGCTGAGCTGCCTCACAGACTCCATTGCATTGATAATGTGGGAAAAAACCAGCTTTCAGTGTCTGGAGGATCTGGCCCACATGTCTATGTGTGCATATGCAGATATATGCAATGTCACTGAACGTCCCCACTCGCTGCAAAGGTCACTTTGTCTGAGATTTTTCATTTGCTTCAGAATAAAGCAACCTCGAGAACGTAATGAAGGAAATGAGGTCTGAAATTTGTTTTCTAACATCCATGAATTGCAGCACTGAGCTAAGGGGAAAGCATTCAAATCCCTCCCTGCCCTCTTGGATAGGATTCTGTTTGTAGCTCTGCAATAATCGGCAGACATCAGTGTCTACTACAACTGAATATTTTTGGTATCTAATTGGCACTTAGATACCAATGTGATAGGAGCTTTAGAAATAGCTAAAGCAGATAAATATTGCTTCTTCTTTTCCTGTGCATGCGTCTGTATCGTCTGTGTGAAATTAATGTGAAAAAATCCCTGTTGATCTTAATGGGATGCATCTCTGTGCAGAGAATTCGCTTTATTCAAAGCTGCACTAATGTATAGAAGGGATAATTTTTTTCCTTTGTGCTGTGAACATCTAGATCAAATTCCCGAAGTATTATTTGTGCAGAAACTGTGAATGCTCCCAGCTTGCAAATGAAGTCAAACCCTTGTTAATGTTTACAGTAAAACAGCTGTTCTCAGCATTTCTCCCTGAGCCTCAGCTACTTTAGTTCTACCATACTCAGCCTTACATCATAGCAGCTGCAATAATAAGAGGCTGAAAGAGGTCAGAAGCAGCCAGTCCTGCTAAACCACACCTTTGTTTAAAAGAGATTTTGGATTGTAAAATGTCTCAACTGCTAAATTTTTCAGCCTGACTGGACTCCATGCATGGGCTAGGTCTTCAAAGACATAGCTCACCAAAAGCACACAGGCACTGCCAGCACAGAGTAAAGCAGAACACAGGCTCTTTATACATTTTCCCGGGAAACTTTCTATAGATCCAGACTGGGAAATGTTCCAAGGCTTCGCAGAACTAAAGATAACAGTAATAAAAAAAATAGACTAGAACACACTGACTTTTAAAAGAAATAGCTGACCCTATTATATTTGCATGGCAAAGCCTTGGTAATTTGTGCAGCCAGACTTCACTAATTTACACTAATAAAAGTAAGATCACTACAGATTACTGAATTTTAGCAATTAGCAGGTATGTAAACAACATTCTAAGAAAAGAAAAAAGCATCAGCATGTAGATTGCTTTCAAGACTATAATTTCTTTGTAAATATTTATGATCGCTCAAATAATAAAGGCTACTGGATATATTTTGTAAAAAGAATTAGGTGTTAGCAGAATGTAAAATAGAGCATTCCCCTGTTCAGTCATCTTTTCAGAAGAGACAGGTCATCATTCTGCTAGATATGAAGCATACAGTCTATTGAGCTTCTGGAGTGTATACATTGTAGAAATACATGAATAAATAGAAATTTAAAGTTGATTTAACATTAAATGTCCTACATGTGATTTACTGAAACATCTTCTTCTGTTCAGTAGCAGTGGGAGATATGTGGGTTTTAGGACATAAGTGCACATAAATGTGCTCATTGCTGATTTATTACACTACATAGGAATTGGATAAAATTTTTCATTTTTATTTTACTGAAAATGGAAATTTAAAAATCAAAGTAAGAAGAAAATAAGATCTTTACAATTGAGAAGTTTCCAAACAGATTCATAGATCCTTATTCTATGCATAAGGGGCTATTTTAGCAGCATTTTCACAGTTAAAATCATGTGAACTTTGCAGTCACATGCCAAATACTACCTGTGACACCTTTTAAATTCATGGTGATTAAGGAACCTTTTCTGGTCTTGTGGTTCACAGGGTGATGTCACAGATTGTCAGATGATGTTACAGATGTCCTAGATTATGTCAATAAATTGAGGCAGAGAGGCTGTCTCAGCTGGAATGCTCACTCAGCTTAGCAGATTCCACAACATGATGCCATCAAAAGGGCTTTGTAAGAAATCCCAATTGTACTTTCCAGTACAAGAAAGAGAAGGAAAAAGAAAACAATAGAGGCCAGACTGCAGAATTTGTACCATACTGGTACTTTTAGTTGATATAGATACTTTTTATCCAGTGGAATTGCAGATTCCATTGATACATTGGAAAGATAGCATATAGTGGAAATTATTTGGTCTGAACAGTAATAAATTGGACTATAGTTTCAGTTATGACTCTTAATGGTGGTGAATTATTTGCCTTGAAATAATTTTTTGAGATCCTAATGATGTCAGGGTGTAGTTGTATGAGGCACTGACCAGCACAGTAAAATGCATACACTTTCTTGAAGAGCATAGAGGCCAAATGTACAAGGACTAGAAAAAGGAAATAACATGAGATGTAATATTCAAGCAAATTATTTAAAGTAAGCATAGCTACGTATGGTAGCTCCATGCTTTTATCATAAAAATCACCTAGTGTCTCGGGGAGAATGCCCCCAAAAAAGCAAGCTTATGTACCTTCATACGTACATATTATGTATACCTCTACAATACGTATGCATATATTTTGTATACATAATCTAACACTAAGTACTTTTAAAAGATGCACACATCAATGACATAAATCTTTTGTAACTACACATCCAAGCTAAAAATTACTTAGCAGACTTAGCATACTTAGTGCAATTTTCTTTGTGTTTTACTGGTGCATTCAAAGCATGATCGATCAGTTTGTTTCTTCTGGTATAAATTGTCACCTGAACCCCTGAATGAAATATTGTTTCTACTCTGTCGTATAAAGAGAATATATTCTCTCACTCTAGGTACAAATGCGTCTGTCACGTTTGAAAAGGCAACAGTTAAATACATGTTCCTGCTGTCAAAAATGCATCAGTTAAACCGTAAATAATATCTATAGGATTAAGATCCAACTACTTTACAAGAAATCTATATGCAGTTATCTTTCCGTATTTCCTCTCTATCCCCTGTCAAAGACTATGAAAGATAATATAAAAAATGCTGTAGTACATATGCTTATCTCATTATCTCCATTTTCAGGTAAGTGGAGCAAACAGTTTCACCTTAGTAGATTTGTAGCAAAATAATACACATTCCTCTATGCTAGAGGAATGAAAAAGAATAATACACATTCCTCTGTGCTAGAGGAATGAAAAAGACAGGATTCAGCACAGAATGGGGGCAGAAAGGAGGAGACAGGAGGGTTTTTTAAAAGAGTTTTCTGAATAATCAGAAAATCCAGTGAGACAAACAGAATGTGTAGAGAGCAAGCCAGAATTATCAAATTACCATGACAACCGTAGGCGAGAACCCATAGAGAATCAGGTAAAGAAATTACAGTAGAATTACAGTTAACTTTACATTTATTTATTTAAAAAAATAAATCCCAAGCAGTCAGGAAGAAATATTTCCTTTGGCCTAGCTCAGTATAGTGCAAAGGCTTGTGAAATGTAGTCTTGTTTGCAATTTTGAAACTGCTTTGCAAATGTATACAAGTAGTTTTTATCTAGTACTGCACATGCAGATTGTTTTAACCAGCAGGATTTGATGCCAGATACAAAATTCAGAATCACAGAAAACAGAAATTAAAAGATAATTCAGAAAAGGTAAAGCGTATATGTGTATGTGTCTGTATGTATACACATATAGTGTGTATTTCTGTGTTATTTCTAAAATATTTTCCCTTGTATGTTTTTCAAACATACATTTCGTTCAAATCTTTGCTTAACACATTCACAACCAAAAATCTTTCAAACAATAAACACAGTAAAAAATAAGTGAAACTGAAATAAGTATGGGGGTTGGTGTTTATTTAAAAAAGCTGCATGTTAAGCATCAAGAGGTTAACCAGATGATTATCTACTGAATTCGGGTTGAAATTCTGTTGTTCAGTTTTAATTTGCCATTTCATATAATACCATTCACATATATTGGAAAGACACAAGTATATACAGTTCTGAAAGGCAGAGACCTGTGTTCAGAGAAGGAAGGGGGAGATGTGTTCACAATGGGGGGCGGTTGATTTTTTTCATAGTTTTAGAAAAAGTCCTCAAACCGCTAACATTCCAGTATATAAACAAAATTCCCCCCATGCTTTTTCTTTCCTGTTTTGTGTCACTATCTGAATGCTTATTGCGTTTTATATGCACTCCATAAATACAGATACATGCCCATGTTGATCTTTCTAAACACTGCCCTGAAGTTTCCTGGGAAGGGAGAGGAGTGATGCACTCCATTGTTCCCCACTATGATGTCATCCTCAGATTTCGCCTTGGTTAAACACAATTCAGTTTACTGAACTGCAGCAAAATGTATTTAGGGAACCCAAATGTATTGCTGTAGCAGAGATGGAAAGAAATAACATATTAAAAAAGAAGTCGTAGGAAAAAGGGCATAAATTCTGACTAAAATATTTGCCACCTATATTTTTCTCTACACTTTCTCAGAAGTAGATGTGCACACTCATTTATATACACACTCCAACTGTGCATAGCTCAAGGGTCTGTTTATTTTATTCTTGGGAACTAGGACAAGCCGAGATTCACTCTCAGGACTTGCATCGTCACTAAGATCTCTCTTAAACATGCAGTTTTATATCACACTGTTCATTCTTTTTATTCATATTAACCACACACGGAGTTCACATAATGGGTCTAATCCTGCTAGCTGTCCAGTGATGTTAATGAGAGCTAAAGACATCAGGCATGTTGCAAGATCCAGTGCTAAATTAATTCATTTCCACTAGCATCTGAAAACTGTATGTGGGGATAGTGAGGGGAAGAAAGGGGACAGCCTTTTAATTACACTAGGAGGAGATCCTGAACTGGAAGAGAAATCTAAAGGGACTGAGGGGGGAGAAGGAAGTCTTTCCTCTTCCTCCTTCTCTCCCTCCCTCCCTCCCTTCTGGCCTTAAAAAAAGTCCCTGGGGCCAGTCCTTCCCAAATAGGGACAGTTGGCAGGTACGTGTTAATCTTGTTCCCAGCACTTTGGAGGAGCCATGCACAGAGGCTCACCCAGGCTTTTCAAACAAGCGCTTCCTGTCCTTCAAGAGTTAACCTTCTCTAGAACATTTATTTCACCATCTCAGGGAAAAAAAAAAAAAAAACCCTGCAGAGCTGAGAGGCTGCAGATCACAAGGCCATTCTGATAGCCTCCTGTCCCCATGGCAACAGCAACGGCATTTATCAGTTCCTTATGAGAGCAGGCACAGCAAATCTGCATTGCACATGGCAGCCTTCCAGCCTTTCAAATGAAAGAGCACTTTGAACTGCTGCCAAGTGTGGAAGGAGCAGAGCTGTCAGGACTGCTTAATGCTGGCAGTTTGTACTTGGGAGCCTTTCAGTTCCCAGAATCCTTCAGCCATGGCAGCCTGCCAGGTACTTAGCGGAAGCTAAAAACTAACCCCCAGACCATTCACTGCAGTGCACTCAAAATTTTCCACATGTACCATGTCACAAGTGCAGACTGTACAATGAAAGCACACGCCTTCTGCTTGGGATTCTGATTTTATTAATAATCTAGGAAAAAGCAATCAGAGATTAGCTGCCTGACAGCAGTACAGTGTAGCCACTGTTTATAACTCGGGGTGTGTATGTCAAATGTGGATTTTATCCCTCCAAAAACATGGCTTGCACAGCCCCAAACCTACATGCAGAACGTGAACATGGGGAGATGGGTGTTAGCAGAAGGGAGCGTGGTTATTTACAGTGGGGTATTTCTATAGCAGTCATCATCAGATGCCTAGCAGTGAGACATGGAACAGAAAAAGAAGATAGTATTGCTGGCTGGTAAATATTTTCTGCCCTTACCCTCCACATTTTGCTGACATTGTGAGAATCTCGGAAACTGGCTGCTCAATGCAGCAGAGAGACATGGTTCTTCGTGGGTTTCTTTCAATGGAGAGTTTTCATGTGAACTTTTTATTGTTTTTGCGTTACCCAAAGCACAAGGGCTTCTATTGGCAGAAGAAACAAATTGGCACAGTTCTGCTTTGCTTTTTTTTTTTTTTTTTTTTAATCTGCACTGAGATCAAGGGCAAGGGCTTCATTTTCCAGCACTAGTCATAAGCCTTTAGCACAAATAGAATGAAAATTGTCTGTCGCTCAGGCAGTTGGACAGGGTTCAGGAAAACTATGTCTGGCACTAATTCCAAAGGGAAGGTTTGGTTCAATCCGGCATCATTAATTTCAGTAAACTGTTTTCACTAGTCTGTATCCCACTGTTCAAGAGCTGTTTATTATCTTTTACTAAATAATATCTTTTGGAGTACAGAGTAATGAAAAATACCTTATATGACTTACATACATATGTATACCCTCACATGTATGTGTATGTATATAATTAGATGCAATATACATGGATGCACATTCATATTTTTACTTTTTGCTTTTTTTCTTAACAGTTGCTTGTTTCTTACCTTGCTTTCCCTTTACAAAACACATTTATAATGCCAAATATAAAATAGTAAAAATAGCCCAGAAGGCGAAAGAGAGATAGGAAAAAAACCCTGGAGCAAAGACAATCTCCACAAATTTGTGAGTTTCACCACAAAACAAGGAAATGTAGAACTTATTTTTCAGCTTGCAGCTATCTTTGGCTGCTGCTTGAAGACTTGACTTAATTCACCCAGGCAGTAGTGTCTAAAAGTAATATACCAAGACAGTTAATTTTGGCACTTAGTCTCCCTTAGGAATTTTACCAACAGTCTTTGAAAAAAAGTAAATGATCTTCTTTTTTTTTTTTTTTTCTCTCCATTTCCCCCCATAGCTCATCTTGATATGTGCTAATAAAAGAAACTGCCCCTCCCGCCTTCTGTTCTCACCCTTACCCTGTGCCCATAAGATCTTTCTTTTAGTAACAATGTTAATCAGCACTTATAGCGTGATCTTGAAGAAAAAGTGGTTTAGGTCTTTTCAGATGGCCTGGTTAACAGAGGAAAAGGAGGTTATGCCATGTGAAATAATTTAAGATAGTGCAGTTTCTTTTCCTTTCCCTTCCTTCCTTTCCTTCTCTTTCTTTCTGTCTTTCTTTCTTAATCCTGTCCCCCCTCCTTCCCACCTCCCACCTTCCATTTTTTGGAAAACACAGTAAAGTTTTGTTCAGTTCTCAAGTGTTATTAATCACTAGTGGAGGCCAAAAGCAGGGATATTTTTCTTGGCAGCACGTTTTGATAAACAATCTGTGTATGGGGTGAAGGGAGGGGGGAGCCTGTCTTGCTGGTAACTAAGTTAATGTTTGGCAGATTCTTAACTGTCACGAAAGTGCAAGTGGCTCTCAGTGGGAATAGCCTTAAAAAATGTACTGATTCAGTTGATTCATTATTGTTGATTGTTTACTACGTCCACAGGATGTAAGATGAAAACAGTCCAGGGATAAAGTAAAAATAACAACAGCAGAGGATCCAGCCTCTGCATATCCCAGCCTAAAACACACAGCGCAGTTGCTAGTCCCTTGTGGAGCAAGCAGAATTAATTGTAGGTGTCTTATTTTGCACTGTAAGATTTGGCAGAGGTTAATGTGCGGAAATGTGGGCTTGCAGGCAGGTTTTAAAACCATAAAGACAGCTGTAGGAAAATTGGTTTGGGGCGAGTCTCACAGAGGATCCCTAACTGCTGTCCAGGGCAGAAAGGAGAGGTTGGTGGGGTTGGGGGGCTGCAGAACTGACTCGGCTGGGCATGTGGGTCTGTGGGCAGGGCAACCTCCTGCCTGGCTGTGCCCTGGGCTCCATGCTCCAGCAGCAATGTGGAAATGGGATGGGTAAAACCAGAGGATGTGACAGGCAATTCCATTAAGAAATGTGCCTGCAATGCAGAGCAAGGAGTGAAAGAAGAAAAGGAAGGGAAGGAAGGGAGGAAGGGATGGAAAGAAGGGAGGGAGAGAGGAAGGAAGGAAGGAAGGAAGGAAGGAAGGAAGGAAGGAAGGAAGGAAGGGAGGGAGGGAGGGAGGGAATGGTAGGAAAAAATGGAATTACAGTAAGATGAGAACTGAAATGATAAACAGAAACACATAATTACACTCCTATTGTTTGTATCTAGGTGTTTTGACACTTGCTGGCAGCTCCTAATAGAAGACAATGTTGTTTAACTTTTAATTTGACAAAATTCTGCAACTCCTTCCTGAAGTGTTTGTGTTTTGATTTGCTGAACACACTCCCTTTGCCACAGAGTGCTCTATTCACTGCTAATCTCTGCGTTGTTTTGAAGCCAGTAATTTGATTGTGACAGATTTTATTTTATTTGCTATACTGAGGTAAATCCATGTAAATCACACTCTTGGGAGAGTGCTTCCCTTCTGGTTCTTGTATTTTTTCACAGCTGTAGCTGCTGTTTTGACCACTGAGGAAAGAACCATTTCTGTAGGTGAGCACCTGCAGAAGAAGCAGCTGCTGTGACTGCTGCACTGATCAGTGCCAAAACTTTATGAAGTGAGCAGAGAAGAGTTAAACATATTCCCAGGCTGTGAGCATTTAGAGCCAGAGAAGACCTTAATTCCCAAGTTGCTGATATCATGGGTTCCTAATTATTACTGCTTGCAAACTTTGGAGCTGTCCTATATTCTGCATAATTAACATTTGACTGCTGATCAATAATCAACAGTACTCCTCTTGCATCCAGGTCAACAGTAATCCCCATATTTTGGGAATGTCACAGAGCAGAGCCTGGGGAGTAGCTGGGCACCTGGGTTTTGTCGCTTCTTTCTTCGTAGTGTGTTATAATCTCTGCTTCCCATATCTGCTGGTGGCACTAAGAAAGGTGTTGGCCGGCTCCCACATGCCGTGGTTCGTATGATCATTTTGATTCCTTTGTTTAAATCAAAGCTTCACCTGCTATTTAATGTTACACAGATGTGTGTGTGCGTGTTCGTGTGTACTTCTGAAGAGGGTAATAGAAATAAAGGGAAAGGGATTATCAGATGGCAGTATTTATCCTAGCACTGAAAGAAAAGAGTTAGTAGATTTCACTTCTGATAGTGCAAATTATACTCCTTGTCCCTTGGGACTACTGGCAGGTCATAAACTTTGGGCAATCTCCGCAGAATCCGTAATGCTGCATCCATAAGTGCTGACTCGTGTTCCTGCGCAAGAAGCAGTAGCTGGGTAGCAATTGTTTGTGGCCACAGCTCCATCCCTCCTTGCACTCCCCTCCCTCTTATTAAACAAGCTACTGTCTGGAGGGGGGGGGGGGGGAGGGGGGGTGTTTCTTACGCTGTTTTTTGTTTGCTTGCTTTTTTTCTCAGTTTGCCAGATCAAGCACCTGAATGGCTTCATTGTTTGGGCTTCCTCTTTTCTTCCTCCAAAGGTAACTTTAATTCCTGGACTATTTCAAAGCTAAATAAACACCAGACGTGTTTAGTACAAATCCAGCAAGACTGATCTGGATCACTCCTGCCCTGCCATACACATGGCAAAGGAGAGGAAAGGAGGAAGGTGAGCAGGAAAGCACACTGCTGCCCTTGCAGGGACAGCGCTGCCATAGAGTGGAGCTTTGTTGCATTTGCCACCGTTCAATCTATTTTCCCCTACCAGATTAGATTGATACTGACAACTCGTTCCCTGTGAAGGTGCCACTGCGTGGCATTTATTTGCATTTACATTGCAGTTCTCTTCATCAATCAGCTTTGCAGAGATCACTGCTGCTGCTGGCCATATTGTTACTATGCTGACACTTCATCCTTAAGTGCCGCTTGCATAATGGTACAGTACGTGCCCATGACCAAAGTTTAAATCAAAGTTTAATCATTACGGAAAAACAAACATATTTCCGCGACTGTGTATCCTGCAAGTAAAAGTAAAGGCAGTTTGGTCAGGTCACAGATGCTAATCTCTGTTCTTTTTCTATTCATAAACTATAAAGGGAGTTGACAGCACCTGTAAATGGTTTTCTGGGGCTAGATTATATCTAAGGTGATTATTATTTACACCCACTATAAAGACTGCTCTTGTGAGCCAAGAAGTCTGTTCCTGTGAGGTGAGTGTTACCAAAAAAGGGCTTTCTTGCAGGAGGATTCAGTGGAGCAAGGAGCCAGGGTGAGGGGCGGTTCAAGCACACAGAGTGCCTTGTCATGTGTTGGGTTTGTATAACCTGGGGACTGAAATACAGTCGGGATATGCTGCAGTTCTGCATTCCCAGACACTCGGGATGAAGGGGAAAGCCTCAACTCTCTAAAACCTGAGTTCTTTAAGCAGGGGCTGACTTTTTCTCACAGCCCAGTTCTGCTTCTCATTTGAAGATCGACACGGGACAGTAAAAGCAAAGGAGTTGACCTTCCAGTATGAATCAGAGTGAACACATGCTTGTTTAGTCAAGAAAAGTCATATTCATGT
Organism: Scolopax mira; assembly: GCA_004320125.1. NCBI lineage: Eukaryota > Metazoa > Chordata > Aves > Charadriiformes > Scolopacidae > Scolopax > Scolopax mira. The sequence continues at coordinate 77,932 of BJBW01007368.1, read as the reverse complement.
AGAAATCCTGCAGCCATCAGTAAATCGCTGTGGCTGGAAGCAAAGACTTTTACTTTGACCATCTTTCATCTGCCGTACTGGAAGCTTGCTTCTGTGAAGCCTCCATAATGTCCACAGTTTAGGTGTAAAATGTCTAAGTGTGAAATCCACTCTCCTTTCGTGCATCTTCTTCAGCCCATTTGCCTATAGGAGACACACATAATTCAAAGACTTTTCTATCTCTACTCGCCGCTTCTGCAAGCTTCCCTTGAATAAGAGTCACTTTGTCAGAATTGATTTTCTTACTGTATTTTATCTGCTCCTACCATTTCTCTAACTTCAGCATATGCATTTCATTAAGCCTTCCCTGTAAAATAATTCCGCTCACATACATATCAAATTCGTTTGCCAGCTTTATAGATTATAACCAGACACATATAAAACGTTTTAGACAACTAAAAATGGAAATGAGACACGCTGGCGACATGATACGAATTATTTAAAGCAACAACTTTTTAGTCGTGTGAGTTTTGAAACATTATTGACCGAATACAAGGTATCTTTCCTGCTCGGTGCTGCATCGCTGCTGGGCGTGTGTGTGTGTGTGCGTGTGTGTGGACGCATGTAAGGGAGCCGTGGCACCACGCCATAGAAACCCCAAGTCCCTTTAAAGCACAGAGGGAAACCTGTAATGGACGGGGGTTTCGGCGTTTCTAGCAACAAAGGAACCAGGAAGAAGTACTGAAAGAAAGAAATCCCACCCACACCCCCCCACCCCCCCCCACCACCGCAGCCCAGCGGGGAGAGGCTCCGCAGGCACCGGGAGTGCGAGCGCTCCCTCCGCGGGCAGCGCTGCCCCGGGAGGCGATGCCGGCTGCCGCCCGCCGCGCAGCACGCCGGGTCCCTGCCGAACCGCGTCCCCGCCGTGGGGGTTTATTATTCTTTGGAGGCGGATGGCGTTTGCAAAACCAGCCGCCGACTGCGGCCAGAGTATAAACGGGCTGTGCAGAGCCCCTCCCGGCCGGGACGGGCACCGGCGTGGCCGCGGGGGCGGGTGGGGAGCGGGCAACTTTGGGGGATCGCGGTCGGGAGAAGTCAAGCTTCGGGTTTGTTTCTTTTTTTTTACGTTTGTCTCCCAGTGAAATGAATTCTCGGCTTATTTGCATGAACCGAAGTTGTTTTGAGTAATTTGCCTGGTAGCAGTGTTATGCAAATGTTAGCAAGCTATTTAAAAGGGGAAATAGAAAAAAAAAAAAAAAAAGCCGTGCGTTCTCCCAGCGCCGGGAAAATCCTATGTCCCTTTGCATTAGCGAGATGAGATCACAGCGATTACTCACCTGCCTGGCCTCTCCTACACCCCTGAGCAACGCACAGCGCTATCTTTCCCAGCCCAACCTTAAACACTCAGCAAACATGGCTGATTTAAACAAATCAAAAGTGGAAGAGCTTCTGATGTAGTCACGGGCTTACAGAAACTGTGTCATTCTGTCACCGGGATCACTGAAAGAGAAACACGAAATCGGATATTAAGGCGGGATCCCTCCCCCCCCACCCCCCCCATTTGCCTCAGCAGCCGGAGCGCACGGGAATCCCACCGGCAGCCTCGGTGGCAGGACGCCGCGCAGCCGTCACGGAGGCAAAGCGCGGCGATCCGCGGGTTGACAAAATCCTGAAAACGAGGCATTTGAACTTAGAAAGCCCAGCCAGGAAAAAAAAACCGCACTACCACCACCACCCCGTCCCCCGTGTGTCTTCCCCCCCCACCTCCCATCTCTGTGCATGCGCTTCCTGGCCGCGTTTCGGCGGCCGGCAGAGGGGGGAGGAGGAGGAGGAGGAGGAGGGCGAGGGCGCGATCTGGCGTTCAAGTTTCCAAACATAGCCGGCAGCGCGGGCTGCCCGCGCGCCCCGCCGTGCCCCGCCGCGCTCCAGCTGCCGGCCGCGCAGGGGCGGGCGCGGGCAGGGCGCCGGGCATGCGCGCTCCCGCGCAACAAGTGGGCTCCGCGCCGCCGGCCGGGGGATGGGAGCGAGGGGCGGGCGCTCGGCGGTGACGCGGAGACCCCGCCCGGTGCAGCCGAGCCGAGGCGGGAGCGCGGCGCGGAGGAGGGGAGGGGCGGCTCGGCGCGGAGAGGGGGCGGGGGTGGGGCAGAGAACGCGGCGGGAGCGCGGCGCGGCGGAGGGGGCGCGCGGGCACACGCGGCGGCGCGCAGCACCCCGCGTTCGGACTGCGAGCGGCGGCGAGGATGTGAGTGAGGAGCAGGCGGCGCCGCTCGCCACGCTGCTGCCGCCGCTGCCCCCGGGCCGCTCCCGCTCCGCCGGCGCTCGGGGAAGCCGCTGCCGGGACCGGACAGCTCCGTGCGGGCGTCCCCCTTTCGCTCGCGGCGGTGGATCAGGACGCAGCGAAGTGTGAGCTCGCGAGGCAGCCGCGGCGGGTGGAAGGTGACCCCCCCATCTTCCTCCGTGCACCTCCGCCTCCTCCCGGAGGAGGAGCAGCAGCAGCGGAGAGCTAGAGAGCGCAGGGAAACAGAAGCGGCTAGAAGGCGACCCCCACCCAGCCCCCCGGAGGAGCAGTAGAAGCGGTTCCCACCCCTCCGGGGCAGCAGCGACAGGACCAGGTAGAAGAAGACCTCTCCGGCGGTAGTAGCGAGCTAAGAGCAGACGATCCCCCCGCTGAAAGGGGCAACAGGATCAGGTACGGAGAGCCCCCCCCCCCCCACCCTGCAGCCCGGGGGGGAAGACTGAGCCAGCCCCTACCCCGGCGGCAGCGGCAGCAGCTCCCCGGCCAGCAGCACCATGTCCGCCGCGCAGGTGTCGTCGTCCCGGAGACAGTCATGCTACCTGTGCGACCTGCCCCGCATGCCCTGGGCCATGATCTGGGACTTCACGGAGCCCGTCTGCCGGGGCTGCGTCAACTACGAGGGCGCCGACCGCATCGAGTTCGTGATCGAGACGGCCCGGCAGCTGAAGCGGGCGCACGGCTGCTTCCAGGACGGCCGCTCCCCGGGCCCCCCGCCGCCGGTCGGCGTCAAGGCAGTACCGCTCTCCGCCAAAGAAGCGGCGGCGGCGGCGGCGGCCCAGCAGCAGCTCAACCATGTGGACGCCTCCTCTAAGGCAGCCTCGGCGGGGCTGACCCAGTCCAGCCTGGACCGCTACGGGCTCAGCGCCGCCGCCGCGGAGCAGCGCAGCCGCTTCGAGTACCCGCCGCCGCCGGGCAGCCTGGGCAGCAGCCACGGCGCCCGCTTGCCCAACGGGCTGGGGGGGCCCAACGGCTTCCCCAAGCCGCCTGAGGACGGGCCGCCGGAGCTGAACCGGCAGAGCCCCAACTCCTCCTCCTCCTCTTCCTCCTCCCGCCGCGGGGCGCACGGGGGGCTGGTGTCCGGCCTTCCCCCGGGGGCCGCCGGCGCGCAGATGAACGTGCCCCCCAACTTGCTGCCGCAGACCTTGCTGAACGGGCCCGCCGCCTCCGGCGTGGCGCTGCCCCCGCCGCACGGAGGGCTGAGCGGCCGCGGCGGCGGGGGTCCCCCGGCTCCCTCCGCCTCCTCCCAAGGGGGCACCTGTGGCGGCGGCGCCGGGGGAGGCGGCGGCTCGTCCTCCGAGGCCTGCGGCAAGCGGCCGGGTTCGGTGTCCAGCAGCGACCAAGAGCGGGAGCTGAAGGAGAAGCAGCGCAACGCGGAGGCGCTGGCAGAACTCAGCGAGAGCTTGCGGAACCGGGCCGAGGAGTGGGCCAGCAAGCCCAAGATCGTGCGGGACACGCTGCTCACTCTGGCCGGCTGCACCCCCTACGAGGTGCGCTTCAAGAAGGATCACGCCCTGCTGGGCCGCGTCTTTGCTTTCGACGCCGTCTCCAAGCCGGGCATGGACTATGAGCTGAAGCTCTTCATCGAGTACCCCAGCGGCTCCGGCACCGTGTTCTCCAGCGCCTCCGGCGTGGCCAAACAGATGTACCAGGACTGCATGAAGGACTTCGGCCGCGGCCTCTCCTCGGGCTTCAAGTACCTGGAGTACGAGAAGAAGCACGGCTCCGGCGATTGGCGGCTCCTGGGGGACCTACTGCCCGAGTCCGTGCGCTTCTTCAAGGAGCTGGTGGGCGCCGACATGCTGCCGCAGCCCTACCTGGACGCCAGCTGCCCCATGCTGCCCACGGCGCTGGTGAGTCTCCCGCGGCCGGGGGCCGGGGCCGGCGGGGCGCAGGGCACGGCCGCCGCCTCTAGGGGACCCGGCGGCGGCGGCGGTGGCGGCGGCGGGGCGATGCGCAAGAGGAAAGCCTCTCCCGAGCCCTCGGACTCGGCCGAGGGGGCTCTGAAGCTCAGCGACGAGCAGCAGCGGCAGCAGTGGATGGCCAGCCAGAGCGAAGCGCTCAAGCTTACCATGTCGGCCGGGGGCTTCGGGGCGGTACACGGCGGGGGCCCCCCGCCGCCGCCGCCGCCGCCCCTCGGGCCTCACTCCAACCGGACCACGCCGCCCGAGTCTGCCCCGCAGAACGGACAGTCCCCTATGGCCGCGCTCATGTCGGTGGCCGACACGCTGGGCAATGCCCATTCGCCCAAGGACGGCAGCTCGGTGCACTCCACCACGTCCACCCGCAGGAACAGCAGCAGCCCCGTGTCGCCGGCCTCGGTGCCGGGCCAGCGCCGCCTGGCTTCCCGCAACGGGGACATGAACCTGCAAGTGGCCCCTCCTCCCCCCAGCGCCCACCCCGCCATGGACCAAGTGCACCCCCAAAACATTCCGGACTCCCCCATGGCCAACAGCGGGCCCCTGTGCTGCACCATTTGCCACGAACGCTTGGAGGACACCCACTTTGTTCAGTGCCCCTCTGTGCCCAGCCACAAGTTCTGCTTCCCTTGTTCCAGAGAGAGCATCAAGGCCCAAGGGGCAACTGGTGAAGTCTACTGCCCCAGCGGAGAGAAATGTCCCCTAGTCGGTTCCAATGTGCCTTGGGCATTTATGCAGGGCGAGATCGCGACCATTTTAGCTGGGGACGTTAAAGTGAAAAAGGAGAGAGACCCTTGAGTAGGAAATCCAATCCCTTCAGACTCCTGAAGATGTAGAATTGTGAATATAACAAACTGCAAAAGTTAGTCTTATGTATAGACATTATTTTCGTCGTATGTTTCTATATTTTGAAACAAAGGTATGTACTCTTCTTCATTTGAAGGATAGAGCTGGTTTTTGTTAAACAGAATATAATATTGTTTGGTTACTACATAATACCTGTTCTCATTTCTTTGGCAGTGTGTTGGCTAGGTACAAAGTTAATAGCCCTTAGCGATTACCTGCTGCTGGTGTGTATTTTTGTAAATGTATGCACTTCTCTGAAAGAAGAAGAAAAACACAAAAGACAAAAAAAAAATTTTTTTTTTTTGCCAAGGCCAGTGTTGATGCCTAAAAAATTGCTACAAAAATGGTGACAGCTTATGTTTTACAAGCCCTGAGTGTTAGTCTTTCACTTTATTTTTTTCGTTTTTGTTTTTTGTTTGCAAAACGGTGGGGTGGCTCTGGGGGGAGGGTGTTTTTTTGTTGCAAGTTTGTAAGGAAAATGTTTCAGTTTGTTTCTATTGATCTGAACGTTTTTAATCTTCATGTGTTTTTTGTTTTTGCTTTTATTGATGCACGGATGCTTTTGAACAGTAGAGCAAAATGCTGTACATGAAAAACATGCTCTGTTTGTCCTTTATACATTTCTGTAGTTAACAGAACACTGTAATGTGCCTTGGAGCTTAGTAAATTGTAATAAATTCAATTGATATTAATACTTCTCGAGTAGCAAGTTTTATTTTTCTCAGAGCTTAGGCAGCATGTGCAAGCCATGTTGCCTTTTTAAAAGTCTCCATTATACCAAGAGCCTGCAATTCATTGCGATAATTGTGGCACTTGTATGCACATTTTCACATATATGTAGTAAGATGATGATGTTGATAGTGTTATCAAACTTATCTAAATCTTGGCACTGTGCCTATTTACATTTCACTTTTAATGTTGCAGTAACAGTTGCTGACTAAGCATTTTCTATTTACTGTTTCTGCATCTCATTTCCTCCTCCCTTCTCTCTCTCCCCCCCCCCCCCCCCCCCCCCCCCCCCCGCGTTTCCCCCCCCCTTCTCCCTCCCCCCCCCCCCCCCCCCAGCTCTCCAGCTGCAAACAGTGTTTGCAATACAGGATGCATCCATTGCCTGTGCAATTTAATAAGGCTTGAGATTTGAAACGAAGCCCTCTTTCACCAAAAAAAAACAAACCCAGCATCACGTGGTTAATTATTTTAGTTGATTTTAAGAGCGGTCATCACAGCTCAGCATTAGCCATAGATTCTTGCTAAGGCAGGACAGTAGTTGAGCATGGCACAAAAGTCAGTAGTGGGAAATAACAGCTTCTACAGTTGGTGTTGCAGCAGTGGGTCACTACTCCATTTAGGCAATGGCTTTTCATAACTGAGTTGGTGAACAGTTCAGGGGCTGTGTTGTGTTTTCAGGTGAGGAAGCTTCCTTAAAGCACTGGAGTGAAATGCTTTCCTCTTGGCAACAATCATTTGTGGTTCTTTGCATAATTAACTATTTTACGTGACATTGGCATTTACTGGAGATTGAGGAGCAGTGCAATACCTGTTAGGTGATCAACAGGCAAAGTAAATACACAGGCCTCACACTAGCTAGAAAATGCAAACAAACCTAATGTGAACTTTGTCCTTTCCAGTGAGGCAAATGGAAGAAAGATAGAAAACCCGAAACAAAACCGGCCGCACTGCAGAAACCCTTTGCAGTTTGACCAGCAGAACACAGAGCTGTTCCAAATGCAACAGTGTCATAGGTTATGTGCTCTGAGTTTTATTATATATTAAGAATCCCCATCCCCCCAAACCTCCTAATTGCATAGAGGTACTTTTAAAAAGTCTGGATGGCATTTGATATCGGCTTGATCCTAAGATATTTTTCATTTGTATTGCTAGTGGAAAGGATGGTTGAAGCCTTGAGTGTGCAAGGATCTTTGCTCTCTTGTGTAGGTACATACTCCAACTATTTCGTGTGTGTGTGTATTTTTTGAAATTCAATCTTTGGCATCACTATATGATTTGAGACAAATGACTGTGTGTGTACATATTCTTTTTTTTCCCCCTGCCAAGTGATCTATTGGTGCTTAAAATTCTCAGAACAGTGTTCTTATGTAATGAATCGTAGTGGATAATGCAGAAAAAGAATGTTTAGAGTTAATTATTAGATACAACCTATAAATTTTGAGTTAATTATTGGATACAAACTATACATTTTTAAGAGTATAGATTTGTACTGATCCTATTTTCAATTCTTTTTAAGCATTCAGTTCCCACACAGCAGTTTATTTCTAAATCACAAGATGGGGGGACTAACATTGTGAGCTCATGACTGGCAGAGAAAAAAATTGTACAGATGGATGGAAATCTGAGTTTGAACCTAACAAGGAGAGAAGTAATATTCATGTGTGAATTGCAGCTACCATTAAGAGAGAGAAACTCCAGGCTATTCAACATTTAATTATGTCACACAAGTGTGAATACTCTGATTTATATAAACAGAGCCACTCCTGTAACCTTGAAATCAGTCCTCAGTAGCTGGAGTTAGAAAGAGCCCTGTTTGGTGGGTTTCTTGAAGAATTCTTGAAAAGCTCTTATCAGTCAGAATTTTGGAAGCATGAGCCCACTTATGAGACTCATCAGTTTGATTTTTAGCAGGTAAAGGAAAGGTAAGGAGCAGTAGACATAGGTGGAAAATAAGCTTGAAGTGAATTGTAATACAGCAGTTAATTAAAGCTAACCGTGGCTACGGGGCATTTGTTGTATGGAGGTTTTTTGTTACCATGTGACCTTTTCTTTTACTCTGGCTCATTAAGCATCCAGTCTGGGCATATTACCCAGCATTTCTTTGAACCCACTCCATAGGTTTTGCTCCTTTCTGAAGATGTCCACAGCTGACAAACAAGCTGTAACCTTTTTTCAAGGAGGAGGAAAAGGGAGCTGCTGAGCGAGTCTCACATACAGAGATTCAGCTGATTTCTGTGTTTTACAGTAATGCTCCCCTCCCCCATATTTGCCAGTTATTTAAGGTAAAGCCCGATGTTTGCTTGAATAAATCATGTAAGTGAATTTATTTGTCCAGGTGGTCATTTGTTGTGTTCTCATTCCTTCTTGTAATGGGGAAGTATTTAAATGGTTTATTTTCCCAAGGAGGGTTGGTTGTTTTTTGGTGTTGTTTTTTTGTTGGTTTTTCTTTTTCCAGTTAGATTATTCTCGACATTTCTTTTAATAGCCTTGTAGCCTATTTTCTAAGAAATGGGTTAGAACATGTGTGTCACTGGATGTTTGTTTTTTAAGCGTTGGCAGCTCTGTGTGAGTTGGAGATGGAAGTGTTTGTGCAGTGAAGAGATGCGATGTCCGTTTGGGGGAAATACTACACAGTTTCATCAGGAGCTCAAGTTCAGCAATGCTAACTGGTGTCATTTAGTACAAACCTTGTTATCTTTTTTATTTGCTTAGCAGTGTTGTGCATATGAACATGCTCTTCCCTCCTATCCCCCCCTTTCCCTTTAACATTTGAGCTCCAAACTAGTCAGGACAACATTGTTTTGAAACTGCAATCTCTTCAAATAGGCTGTCTGCCAGCATAGCTTTGCAGAGCCGCAGCAGTCACTGGAAGAAGGGTTGTCTTTGCTTCTTTAGGCATCTTGTGAGCTGAATTTTTCTTCCCCTCAAGGGAAAGGGCTTTGTCTCCTCAGAGCTCTCAGGTTCCCAGCTTACTATGCAGTAGTCGCTTTGCAGCTTCCCTCTTCCCTAGGTCTTGCCATTTTCTTTTTTTGTGGTATGCAGCCATTCTCCATTCATAGTAGGATCGTTTGTGTTGTGCATTAGCAGCCTCTTTCTCTGCCAAAGTGACACATCCTGTAGATTTGCAGCAGAGTACTGAACTGTCACTGTAATGCTGACTCTTGTGAGGCTATTCTTGAAGCAGAACAGCTTCCCCCTTGGCATTCAGCCATCAGAATCCATTACAGCATGCATTTTCTACCCAAAACATAGCTCTGTACCTACATATTTGTCCTTACAACCATGCCCTGGAAAATGCAGAGGGCATAGTTATATCTCCTGTATAGAAATAGACACTGCTAGGTTTATCTTCAGTGTTTGAAAACTGTGTACTGAGATTTTTTTGTTTCAGCTCCTGCCTCAAAATCTGTAATGCAGCCTGGGAAGGGGAATGCCGCTGCTGATGGGGTGATGTGGAAAGAACTGTAGACAACATCTTTTCCCTGGTGTATGTCTTAAAAGAAGGATTAGGTGTATGTGCACTGAGCGAGGCTACTCCTGGGCTCCTCTGACGAGCCAGCCAAACATCTCCCTCTCCACGTGTTTGCCACGGGGCAGCCCAGCCTCATGCTGCTGGCCCTGACTGGGTGGCTCTGCGGGAACTCGGCTCTTTTCCCTGGGAACGGGCTCACCTACCTCCGTGAGAAGAAACACGGGAGATTACATGTCATTTCAAGTTTCTGACAGCAAACCCGCTCTCTTCCAGTCATTCCCTGTAGAGCGAAAAGCAGAAGGGAGCAGTTAGACATATGAAAGGGAGGGGGAGGATGCTCGTCACCAGTCTGTCCAGCCAGTACGGTCTCTGACTGGTTGGACTGGCTCAGCTACTTGGGGCTAGGTAGGTTCAAGATTGCACAGTCTGACTACTGTTCTTGGCTCAACAAAGTGAACCTTGCTGGTATCAGTGTGCTTTGCTGACAGTGGCTGCAGCTCCCCTGAAGTGTCCTTCTCTCTTCCCTCCCCTCACTGACACACAGCCCTGCTTGCTGCTGGACTGAGATTGCATTCCCCTCGCTGCTGTGTGCCTTGCCTTCCCGATGCGCCCTTGTAAGGTTATTTGGAGGCGGTGGGAGCAGGGGTGGAGGTGAGGAAGGTCAAGCTTCTTAGGTTTCAGCTGATTTGGCATCCGCTCACAGCCCTCCCCCCGTAGCCCTGCATGGCCATATGCACTCGCTGCTGCTTTATGACCCTTTGCAAAGAAACCTCTAAGATGCGAGCTGCTGTTGAATAGCAACTTATTTTCAGGCAAACACCCCCTTCCCACACCGATCAGCTTAAACAACAAGAAAACTGGGTTTTTTCCCTGTCCTCAAAGAGACCTATAACATGGAAATGCCGCTTTCTCTCTGGTTGGCACCGCGCTCACAGCAGTACTGGGTGTGCCAGGGCAACCGGCTCTCACGAATCTGCTTCACTGGGGTCTTTTCCTCTATTTTTTTGGCCAGCATGAAGGCCCTTTGCTTTGTTCAGGGCTCCGTGAGTGGAGGCTGAGCCTGGCAACCCCACTGCAGAACGGAGCAGCTTGGCACGGCTGCGGCACGGCAGCTCAGGCAGCAAACCGATCCGAACCGAGCTGAACCGAACCAGGCCAGGGAGGGGGCACCGGGCTGCCACGGCATGTAATCGCCACTGGCCTGGGCCTGGCCTAGACAGCCATGTGATCCACCGCCTGCTTGCCTGCCTGCCCGCCTCTGTGCAGGGGATGGGAATGGGGACATGAAACATGTCTGTGCAGCTTCAAGGAGGCGAGCAGAATTCCCCACTGTCATCATCCTCCTCCCCTCCCTCCCTGCAGGCTGCCAGAGGGGAGGGCTGATTACAGCTCCGCTATTGTTCAAGTAACCTACAAATGGATTTGCATGGAGGCAGGTTGGGAGGGGCAGAGGGGTGGGATTTATTAGCAGCAGCTAAATTCGTCGGGATTACTATTAGGCTGAGAGCTTCTCAATGGGAATGATCCCTGGGTGAGCTGTGGGGTGGAGGGGAGGGACTGGAAAGCTCCTTTTCTGCAAATAGGTGAAGGGGTGGCTGGCTCCAGCCGAGGAGGGGAGGCAGGCAGGGTGCAGCTGGCTGGGGACGGCGCTTCACCTCGGTTTAAACTGTAACCCTCTATTCCGAGCACGCAGCTCCTGGCAGCACCACTCATACCAAAGCCTTGACTCAGGGTTGTCTGCATGCTGGGTAATAAGCAGCGTCACCAGAGGAATGTGCAGAGAAAGCAGCCATGCTGCTGCAAGCCTCCTCTCGCTCCTCAGACAAACCACTGATTTAGCAGCCTGCTCCTGCCTCTGGGCCACCGAAGGCTGGCTAGGAATTGGGGGCTTCTCCTGAGGCAAGCAGCCCCAAGTCTGTTTTGAAGCCAAAACAGCTTTTTGCCCTTCCATAAGTACTTTTTATGCAAAGCTGGCTGGAACATTGCTAGCCGTAATTGAGGACTGTGCCCAGGAAAGGGTGAAGTTACTCCCTCAAGTCGCTACGTTAGTTTATCCGTTTTCCAGATGGGTAGTCTGAAGTGTTTTAGCCAAGGTCACACAGCAAGTGCCTATCAGAATGAGGGAGACTGTGGCCTTTGGTTACTGCCCCAACTGCTAGTCACCCTTCCTCTGGGATAAAGGCGTTGTTATAACGACTGAACTCAAAAGCACTTGTAGGACACAGGTGTTTGGGAACAACCACATTCAGTGCCAGGCCATTTGCCTGTACCCTGTGTCCTTCGCTCAGATAGCTCCAAGGCTGGAGGCTGTTGCCATTCTTGCTGATGCAACATACCAAAGGCTGGGGTGAAGGAGAGTGCATACCTGTGTGTCAGAGGTAGGAGCTCCCCTTTGGCTACGATGGAACACAGCACATCCAAATCAAAGACAGGAGGGGGTTGCTTTGAATTGCTGTATTCTGGACCTATCTGAGGCAATCTTACTCTTTGCTGCACACATCATGGTAACAAGAGACAAGATCATAGCATAGCCCAGGTTTTCATTTGAACATGTCTAGACTGGCACACAGTTGGGGTAAGGGAAACGCACTTTTGTAGGTTTGATTTGTGTCGGAGCTAGGGGCAGAACTAGGGAGGGAGTGGGAAGCCTGAATATCTGGTCTGCTACTGAAAAATATAGGCCACTGACTTGAAGGTGGTTGCAGGTTTATTTGATCTAGGTTGATGTGCTAGACATTTTCTCTTACCACTCTCTTCCTCAGTGTCTGTAAATTATTTCTGTAAAATAATAAGAGAAGGTACAAAATATCTAGAATTAAAACAGAAAGAGCTCTTGTCTTCCTGCTGCAGTAAATTTTTTACTTTATAAAAGTAATTTTTTATTACTTGCTCAGTGTTGTTGATATGCTTACATGACTCCCTATTACATGTAAAGATAATTCCTCCCTGAAGAACTCAGACTGCATTGATAAGAAAGGCCAGTTGGTGCATCTATTTTATCCCACCTCCTTCAGTGAAAGATTATGCCATGTATCTTATCAAAAGGATGCAGCCTTTCCAGAGCTGTACCTTGGTAAGTAGACATACTCATTTTTGGCAAATATTTGCTGTGGTTTTGAGTGGTTCTCTCCCTCCCCTCTGCAGTCAACTCTTCTGTTCATCCAACTGTAGTCATTCAGCTGTCATTCAGCTCATTGCATCATTTCTGCTGGAGGGGAGGCAGCAAGAGGTGCAGCTATCAGGGATAGGATCAGTTGTGTGATCTGTGGACATCTAGTTGTGTTGTGCTAACAAGGACCTGCAGCCTAAGATAGATTCATTAGTCAGCATCTTTGATAGGATGTCTAGTGACTTGTGTGACAGTTAAATACCAGGAAATGATGCAGAAATTCTCGTGCACTTGTGTACCTGTCTTTCCCTGTGCTAGGAGAGACAATAGCACTTCCTGAGAACTGCACTGCACATGCTTAATGCGAAGAGCAGCATTTTGCATGATTATTTGCAGCTCTCTGCCTAGATCTTCCTTGTTCTGATGGCTGGATTTTTACAGTAGTGTGTTGTACATATTTTGCAAGTTACAGCTTGAAACTTCCTCCTCACAGAAGGTTCTGTCATTTGAAGGAACCCCACCCTGCTCTCCCTTGAAGATGTGCAATCCCAGGCTGTGTTTGAGCATGCCTGGGGAGGCAGGTGCAGCCTGTCTGGATCCTCAACATTACCGACAAATAAACACTGTTTAAACAAATTGGACTAATAAGAACATTCAAGATTCAAGTAATAATCAGGACAGGCTTTGCTCTGTAGTCTTCATTCTGTGCTTTTGCAATCCCTTTTCCTTCTGAGTTATAATCCATAATATATGACATGATCACGTTGCTATGGTAATTAATTACAACATAACTCTGTAGAACTGTATAACAATAACAGTTGTTAATATCACTTCGTCGAAAACAACATCAGGTCAAAGTCACTTGAAGAAACCCCCACGTTTCCTTTCTGCTGTTGCAAATAAGGAGGTACATAAATTTAAAGATTTATTTTCTAATATTTTAAGGAAAAAAATCCTTCCAGCACAGAGCCTGTAAATACACTTGTATTCTACCTCATTTGCCCAGCACTTGTATAGCCACCAGGTCTGTCCTCCAGCCCAGAAAAGATGGCAAATGCTTAAAGTCAGTACAAGTTCTTCAAACTTTAGAACCAAGGGACCAGACCAGAGGAAGGTTATTTCTCTGCTCAAAGCAGGATCTTTGTCCTCATATCTCAGTCCAAGTCTGGGAACTGTAGGCTGTCACCTGCTCCACACAGTTTCTGCCTTAGATGAGCTCTTTGTAGAGTCACCTGATTCCTTCCCAGTGTTGTGAGCATTTAAGGGATCCATCTTTAGCAGCACATGCATGATTACCCTCAGGGTCTTGTCCAAGCTAGTTCTATGGTCTGATGGGGACCTATCTCATTACCACATAGACTTCTTAATGATGTTCCATTTCAGGGTTGTCAAGTCTGCATGCTGATACACCAGCTTTCCTTGATGCTTCAATATGTCTGGGCCTGGGTAGCTCTTTCTTCAAAGCTTCTTAAGCCTCTTTGGCTGTTGTTCTCTAAGGAAACCTGGAAATGTAGTCATCATACTTTTCTTGATTTTTGATTTGGGCAACAGTGGAGTTTGAGACCATTTGGTTTCAATTCAGCATTTTACCCTTCACTTGCTACTCAAGACTTTCTCTGGCTGCCTGATGCAGGAAGCTGCTGGAGTGAACAGAGACCTCCACCCATGTCTCAAATGGCACACAACAAGTATCTATGTATGCTGGGCACATATCTATATATGCTTGAGTGAACAATCCTTTCATGTGTGCAGGTTTGCATGCCAGCAGCATATTGCTGGAGTTTCCCTGCTCTCAGGAGGACTTTGTGTAAGCTAATGTAGGATTAATAATTCTTCTAAAGCTTTTTGGCAAGCTACAAGTCTTCCTTACCTTTTGTAGCAGAATGCTGTAATCTGTCACATGAATTCATTCCCTCCACTTCTCTTTCCTCCATCACGTTACTTGCAGAGGAGTGCCCAGAGTGGCAACCAGTTTAAACTCTAGCTGTAGACCCTGCAGACCCATTCCAAGGCTCCCTCAAGACACAGGTAGTGATATTCCCAGGCTATTTGATCACTATAAATGAGCACATTCCCCATATAATGCAGCCCAGATGCAATGACAGTATTGCCTCTGGAGCCAGTCTCAGCCTGACCAAAATAAGAGCCAAGCTCGACACTCTTTATCCTGTGTGGCCCCCTCTTATTGGAGAGGTGTTCTCTAGCTACTCAATTTTAATCCTCCACCTCAACAGCACTAGGCATTCAGAGATGAAGATAGACATTTGAGAGTAATGTTTTAGCACCATCAGCAGAGAGGTAACCTGGCCCAAACTACCTTCTGTCTGTCCAGTAGTACTGCCCAGAGCCCATGTCAGTGTACATCGCAGCAATCTCGCCTGCTGAGGTGCAAGCTGCAGTTCCTGTTGCTTTTGTCTGCTTTTGGGTTTTCAGTAGCAGATAACCAACATTTCTCACAACAGAAGAATGCATTTAGATATATCTACCTGTTCGTTTTGCCAGTGTCTTTTATGTGGCTGCTCTATTTTTCTCTTAGTGAAACAGTCCATTTGTCTGTCAATCTTTTCCCCAAGGATTATGCTGTCTGAGGGTCCCAAGCTTCTTTATTCAGCAGTTTGTCCCCCTTTGAGCCCATAGTTAGAGGAGCCTGTTTGCCACAGCAAGGCAAACCACACAAACTCACCCATTTAATTTGCTCCCACTACTAAGTCCTTTCTGGCTTTCTTTCCTCTGCTCCTTCCCTGCTGGGTCCGATTATAACCTTGCATAGCTGGTTTGTTCCAGGTCCATGGGTCCTCAGAGAGGCACGTTAGGCTTTGCAATTTGTTTGCAAATACATGAAGGAAGCTCTGTATAAGATTTAAGTGTAACATCTCCAACAAAATGCTTTTTTCCTCTTTGGTAATTTGCGAGGTTAAACTAGATACCTGTGACAAACATGAGCAATGAAAGGCTCTGAGTCCTTTCTAAGTATCATTGTTTATTTGTAAGTGTGATATAGATGTTATAATTAGAATGATGTACACCTTACTTGAGACAGAAGGACTACTGTTGTTTTTTACCTCCATAGCTTGAACATATGACTTACAGATATGCTTACGTTCTTGGCATGCATGGCTTTCCAGTGCCTTTTACAAATTCTGGAGCTTACAAAAGTGGTGACAACTTTCTATGGTACTTATTTCCTTATAGAAATGAAATTGCTGAGTGTAGGTAGGGATGGTTGCTGTCATGAAAGATCAAGACATGGAAATGTACCTCTTTTGGGTCATGTGTCAAGGAAATCTGGGGACCCTTAGCCTGAATAAAGGATGAAGTAAGAACAAGCGCCAGAGGCAAAGGCAAGAAAGGAAAACTAAACAAATTCTATTCTTTTTAAATGCTTGTGAGATGCTCTGAAGCTATTGTGATGGACAGACAAACAAGAGCCAAATGGTTGCATAGTTAATGAGCAGCAAAACTTTGCAGAGCACCAAAGGCACTGGAAATAAAATAAATAAGATAGTTGACCAATATGTCATGAGGTGAAGAGTTCCTTGTTACCAGTTTGTCTATGAATAAGAAACAGTGAGAAGGTCCTGAAATGAGAGGCAACAGGTAGTCAATGGCAAGGTTGTCACACAATGACAGCTCTTAAACATGGATCTTGTCAAATATCTTGACAGTCTTTATTATTATTTTCTTGTATCAGCCCGTTGGGGTTTAACTCCAGCCAGCAAGTAGGACCACACAGCCACCCACTCACCCACCCACAAATAGGGTAGGGAGAAGAGGGAGAAAAGGAGGTGAAAAAACCAAAACTCACGGATTGAGATAAAGACAGTTTAATTGAACAGTAACAAAGAGGAGGAGGAGGAGGAGGCTAATAATAATGGTAAAAGAATATACAAAATAAAGAGCTACAACACAAGTCGCTCATGATCGGTTGCCCACCACAATTGGTCACAAATTTTTGCCCCCCTAGCCAACCCCCGTTTATATACTGAGCATGACATCTAAGGTATGGAATATTCCTCTGACCAGCTTGTCCGTGCTCCCTCTCAGCTTCTATGGAAAGATGAAAAAGTCCTTGATCAATGGAAAACATCACTTAGCAATAACTAAACCAATATGTATTATCAGCATTATTTTCATACTAAATCCAAAACACAGCAGCTACTGGAAAGAAAATTAATTCTAATCCAGGTAAAAGTAGGACACAGCCAAAGATGTGCAACATAGTTTTTAGAAGACAGACATGATCTTTTCAGAATGCTTACAATTTAAATACTAAATGAGAAAGAACAAGAGGGGATGTTGAAAAGTTTAAAAGTGCTGTTTGAACATAAAAGAATCAAGGCAGTAGGACTTGGTACACTGAGGACAGGTGAATGAGCCAGGTAGTAGCAGGTGAAATTCATGGCATCTGCAGTTGCCATAAGGATGGTTTCCGTGAGGAGACCATTTTCCTCAGCATTTTGCCTAGATTTATATTAAAAGTACCAGAATAAGACCTGATTGCCACTGGATAACTTACTGGAAGCTCACCTCTAAAATGGGCATCTTTGATCGGAAAGCAAATGCCTGGATGCATAAGGAATGAAATGCTTAACGTTAAGTGGAGCATTGTACCACCAGTACAGGAACCCAAGATCTGCCCTTATCTGAAAGAGTATTGGTGACCCCATCTTAAAAATGATAATGAGCAGCTTAAAGGGGTTTGGAGATAAGCCCATGAGAACAGTTAGAGACATGCAAAAATGTCTCCGCACCACAGCAATTATTGTTTATTTATTCTACAACTAAAGTCCCTTAGTATGCATAAGACTTTGTAGACAAATAGGACAGGTCTGTGCCTGAGGAATTTGCCTTCTGAGCAAGACAGAGCACAGCAAAGGGAAGCAAACCAAAAGAAGTGTGTTGGTACATGTGCAGAGCAGTGAGGCAGTGGGAGGCAGAGAGAGCCACCGGAGAGGAGAGGTCAGGGTCAAGGGTGTCACCAGAGCCCTCCCAGGGTATGTACTTAACTTTCCAGTAAGGCAGGCCCCTCTGGCATTTCTGTGCCAAGGGAAAACTTCTTGTTTCATTATCTATGAGTTGTGACCTATCTGCTTACAACTGCAGTCCTGTAGGAAATATCCTCCAGACTCCACAGACTCTGTTTGCGCTGTCTTCTTTTTCTACACATGCAGCTGGTTTTACAGCAGCTCCATCTTTGTATGCACAGAAAAGCAGCTGGATTGCACAAACAGAAAAAAAACCCCTGATGAATATTTGAATTCAAAGCAAATTTGGGGGGCATCCGTGTTGCGATGCTTTAGTATTTATGCACTCAAGGTTTATTTGTGCAAATGAATTTTAAGTCAAATTCTAAATGTGAAAAAGGTGGAATTGCACATTTTTATTGTAAAATTCATGGCAAGTTACCAAACATAGTACAAAATCAGTATGATTTGATATATGTAATTAGCTAGCACATCAGTAGACCTAGAAATGTTCATCAAATAGACTAATCATTTTGAGGGATGAAAATCTTGAGTATTTCCTAATCCAGTTGCAGCTAATTTCAGAACAGAAGAAAATAATATTAATAGAATATGTTCTTGTTGTATATTACTTGCTCGGTTCTAGCATTATGTATGCAAATCAGGTAATTTTGTACCTAATTGCCTGATTTGCATGCATAAATGTAGGTTGCACATGTGCAAATGATTTCATTCAAATTTAGTATATGCCTAATATGTAGAGTGGCTGAAAACTTGACTCTATGTATCTGAATCACTCAGAATTTTCACATAAGGAAAAAGCAAAATTTGTCATCAGTTTTGGAGGTCAGATGAAGTAGGCTTGGTTCTTTGGATGATTTTGCAGGGGCAATAATCTTGGAGCTGAGCATTTTATTACAGAAACGAGCGGTACGTGAATGCCCAGAGAGATAAGTAAATAAAAGGGGTCCTGTTGCTTTAAATGCCGTAAGAAAGTCACAGAAAAATGTGACACTTGCCAAGTGGAAAAAGACAGAATCGCTCAGAAGGCAATGTGACTTTCAAAGTCTAAGATGGTTTAACAGACAATGAAACCTAAGATGAAAAGTGAAAAAATACTAAAACCTAAGTGCATTAGAAATTCTTTCAGGTAGTTTCATGGCTATGTAAGGAATTGGACTGACAGTTCTTGTGAATGAAGTTATGTGACCTTAGGTGAAAGAGACCATGGGCAAGGGAAAGAAAAGCTTAATTTGTTTGCTGTGTCGTGTTTCACCTCTGATCTGGAAGAAAAGGAAGATCTGGACCTGGAAGATTAGCAGAAAAAAGAAAAAAATCAGGCTGAAGAGCCTGTTTCGCTGTGGGTCTCTGTAAGGAGCTCCCAGTACTGTGATCGGAGGCGTTGTCACCAGCAGTTTTCATAATGATGTGGAAGGGCAGGAAGTGTCCCTGAGGAAGGGAACTAAAATTACCAATAGCATTTTTTACTGTGGCATCAGCTGTAGTCTAATAAACAGTGGTAGGCTCTTTTCTCCCTATTACTCAGAACTCCTCTGCAAGCTTTATTTGCATACACACGGGTGACAAATACTACTAAAATAGGCATGTAGAAAAATTAGAAGCAATTTGGAGGCACATATGGACCCACAGTTCCAAATTCTCATTCACACTAGTATGAAGTGCAAGCAGGGTCAAAACAGGTATGGTATAGGATCCTTCCAAGGTTCCTTCGCACTGGCAAGAACTGTAAAGAGTTACGGGTGTAAATTAGAATTTGGCACAACATACCTTTCTGTCCATCTAAGGGCAGGTTTGTCATAGCCCTGCTGACATGGGTATGATATCAGATGATTTCTGGGCAGCATAGCTTTGCCAGTAAGAATTTCTAGTGTCAGTGTGTTTATAATGGCAAATCCATGCTTTTCTTGTAACAGGTTATTTGACTTGAGAAAGGGAGACAAGCTGGAATAAATTTTACTTTCTATAGGAAGATACAGCAGCAGGCAGGGAGGGGAAGGTAAGGAGGGTGGTAAAACACTTTTGCATGGTGGAACTGGAAGCCTGTGCTCTGTGTGGGGGGCCATGGGAGAGCCAGGGACACAGCTCCTTCAGTCTCCTCACCTGTGAGCCTGCTCCTGACGCCACAGAAGCATGGCTCACCTGTATAAACTCTCACTACATTTGTAGTGCTTTCCCAGGTTACCTTCCCCAGAGATGCTCCTTAATGCAGACTTGATTTTGAGCTCCTTTTTTTTTGCTCCCAGGTGTACGAAATGGTTTTGATGTAAATGAGAATGAAACTAACCTTTTTTCCTCCTATCAGTAGGAGAGAGAGCACTGCTTGACTAACAGAGTGTCTTGCCTCTTTCTTTGTGTGCTAACCTCATCAGAGTAGCACATGCAGAGCTCTGTACAAAATAAATAAACCCAAACACTGGGCTGTATTCCCAGCTCACTCTTCAAGTGTTTAGCTAAAGCACAACTTCTGTTAGATTGGAGAGGTGCTCAGTTATTTGACTAAATACTGTTATTTCTACTTACTTTCATTCCATCATAAAGTAAAAAGACACTTTCTATTTTCCAATTTTTCAGTAGGAGTGAAAAGCACTGCCTGATAGTCTTGGAGATTGAAGGTTTCTTATTTTTCACAGAATGTATATTGCTTGGGTAATATTAACTTCTTCCTCTTGACAGCTTCCCTTTCCTCCCCAGTTTAGCGTTCAGGATTGACTCCATTCTTGATCTCTTTTCTGAGCCTTTTTCTTTGTGTGTTTTCCGCAATTGAGGCAATTACTGCCTGTTGCAATGCAGGGGTTTTTTGGTGGGCAGCGGTTCAGTGAAACTGAACTGAAACTGCAAGTCCATCTCAGCAGTGCAGAGCACACAGAACAGGCACCATATTTCCGTGGCCACCAGCCCAGACAGAATTCAGATCTGGGGGAAAGGGAGAGAGCTGGCATATCATATACCTGCTTACCCAAACTGTCGCTTTCCACAAAGCAAGGTTCCCCCACCAGAGCTCTACTAGGTCAGGACAAACTTATACCAGAATCCCAGAAGAGGAAAAGCATTTGCATTGTTCATCTTTTTGTTGTTGCCTTGGAGGTTACTTTAGTTTCTTGACTTAGATTTAAGCTGGTTCATAATACATTTTTGCAGAGAGATACAGCTTTCTCCTGGTTCGCCCCCCTCTCTTCCCCCCCCCCGGCTCTCCCCTTTTTGTAATCCCTGGTTGGCAGCTAAAGCAGTCTAACATTTCTATATAACTTGTAAGAGAAATGATTGCCAAGGAGAGAATTGTTTCTTGAGTACATCCCTCCCCTTGGGTTAAATATAGGTTGCAGCATCCCAGTATAATGAAAAGATTGGAAAGCATTTACGCGCTGGTGTAGTTTCTGCTTTGTAGTAAAGGAGTAAAACATTCACAATTGTGAAAATCATACCTGCAAAGACAGGTTTCGTCAGCCTCCGCCTTTCTGTATTCAGTCCATGCACTAAAATATTTCCCATTTAAACCAAATCCTCTAGCCTTTGTGTTTTATTGCCTTGTGATGTGCTGCTGGCTACAGCATACTGGTTTATTATCTTACCATGTGCACTGCGGTACTCACATTGGGTTCGTACTGCAGGATAGCACAGGGTGCTGGACCAGGAATGTCCAATCTTTTTGATTATAAAACATGAAAGCAAACCCGGAGAGCTTTTAGCGCTACATAAAATTAGATCTCTATTTTGTTGTTGTTGCCAAAGACACTCAATTTAGAACACATTTGCAGTAGCCATAAAGTCTTTGCTTTGTAACCTGAAATCATCTGTATCGCTAGGAAGAAAATCTTTAGATTCAGAAAGTGGTTAAAATTCAAACTGTAAAATCAAGCCTGAGAAGCACTTAGCCTTTCTAATTCAATCACAATCTCCATATCTTTTCTACATATGCACATGTATGCACATGTATTCCCAATCTTGCATATACATTCACAAGCTCACACATTCGCAGGCTCTCACACACATTCACAGCGCTCTCACACAGAGAATGTGTTCTGCAGTAGAGCTGGTACACAGGGTATTTTCGAAGACAGAACAAGATGACTGTAAATTGACACTTCCACCCACTAATGAAAAAAAGCCAAGAAAACCTCAGTAGAGAATGAGTTTTATAATTAATGCTGAACAATTTTCATTGACAAAGCAAAAAGAAGCAAGTGGATGGCTGATTTAAATGTTGAATGATTAATGCACAGAGAGGCGGCTGAGGAAAAAGACAAATTCAGGAGCAACTATGGAAATTTATGTATGAGAGAGTCAGCACCATATTCTGATCTCAGTTACACAGTTGTAAATCTGTTATCTTAATGGAAGTATTCAGCTTTTATATTTGCATAGCATAAGTGAAAATAGAATTTAACCCAGAATGCGTTTGCGATTGTGTATTTGCGTGACTGAAAGGGAAGAGATGTGTATGTTTGCATGTGATAAACTGCAAATGCATGAGACTTTTTGTATCTCTCGGTGAGAAATGTAGAGAATGAATGTGTGTGTGATTGTGTACGTGCGTGCCAGTTGTGGGGCTGTCTGACAGTGAGTGGGAGGGTGAGAACGTGTTTGTTCCTAGACTCCCTGGTTGAGTGAAAATGGCTCCTGGAAATGCCGTTTCAGATTAGAGAGCAACGGCTGGAGAGGTGGAGATTTCATTACCTTCCTCTTTGTGTGATGTTTTGGAGCTGGTAATGTAAAAGCAGAGCTATAAATAATCCAGTCACAGCTGTGGTGTCCTCGAGATTTATAGTGCCTGCTAATGCCAGAATCTTTGGGGTGTTTCACTATGCAAAGCAAAATGAGAAATAATCACCCCTCAAAAACCCAGGCAATGCAGACCCCACCTGTCTTTTCTCATGTACCAGGCAAGGAGAAAGTCTTCTTCCAACCAGAGACCCAGGTTTATTCCTAAATTTGTGTGTAATGCCCATCACCATGCATAGTGCTGTCTCTCGTCCTTGCCTTGAGGGCTGAGGCTGATCACCACCTGCCTTGGGTGTGTGTGCTGGGAGAGGAGGGTGTGGAGGTCACAGCACCAGTTTGCCGTGTGCGAGCTTTTGAGATGCAGGGGCTGTATTTTTAGCTGCTCCAGATTCTCTTCTGGCTGGGATATGATGCTGAGGAGTTTATTGCCGTAAGGATGTGCCTAGAATACCAGGCAGCCTCAGAAATTTACTGTGCCGCAGAGCCCTGACTCAGTGCTGCTCTGTGACTTTCCTGTGTTGCTTCCGCATTGGAAAGAGAGAAAAAATGGTTCCTTGTGTTTCCCGGCTGCTGCTGGCAATGGAGGGACAACTGCTGTGATTTAGTGAGAAGCCCTGTTGCGAGGAAGGGCAGCAGCTCTAGATCTGGCTGAACTGCAGTTTGCTCAGTAAAGCTGCCTTCAAGTTTCTTCTTGAATATTATTCTACATTTTTGTCTGAACAGTAGGAACAAACACATGCTGCCTTTCATTTATGCATTTCCCAAGCATGTCAGTAACGCCCCTGCAAGTAGTTTTTGGTAGCTGTACACACGAAATGCTTCCAAAATGCCAGGGACATTTTACAAGTAGTTTCTCTGTGCAGCATTTCAGGGGAGGACACAGAGGGACGGCCATGGGTGGATTTCTGTACACTTGGCTGCAAGGAAGGTGGAAAGTGAGCACCCATGCAGCCAGAAGGATGAGAATTTGCTAGGGATACTCCCTGTGGTGAATCCTGTAGAAAATTAAATTACATTTGTGGTTCTGTCCCACTGCTGCAGGTGCACCTGCAGGTTTGAAATGATGGGTTTTGCCCCAAAATTGGGGCACTTGAATTGTGAGACACAGTACATTTGCAGAGTAAATTTCTATATATGAAAGATCAGAAACTGACTTATTTACAGTCTAAATCCTGAGGAGATTACCTTGTCTCTTTAAACAGCATAAACGCTAGATGAAGAAAGATGATTTGTACCATCAGATTTTTTAGAAATGAGTATGAGATATACTGAAGAGACATAGCAGTCCTTTTGCTTGAGAAACACAGTAAGACCCCATGCATTCTCCTGGGGTTTGGCTGTATCATACTCCTCAAGGAGTGGGCTTTCCTCCATCACTGCCCGAAGGAGGCTGGAAATAAGGAGCTGAAGCCCGTCTGCTCTTGCTCGAATCCAAGCTCTGCTCGAGGCTCCGTGCTGCCCCCTTGTTGCTGGAAATAACACTGGAAATACGGCCGATTACTATTTTCACATTGTGATGTAGCTTGACTAATATCCTCACATTTGGGGGAAAATCGTAGACCTCACATAGGAATGTCTGTCTCATTGCTGTGGTATCCGGAATAATAAATACAGGAATAGCAGCCGTAATGCCTAGCGCTTGCAGAGCTGCTGCATTCTCGAAAGCACAAGCAGGAATGAGGGGCAAGGTATAGAAGCAAGGTTTGTAGGCAGAGGCAGTATCTATTTTCAACTTTTTAGTCTTGCAAAATGCAGACAAGCTTTCAGCCATACACACTCTCCCATGACACTTACTTTTCTAGTGTTCTTAGGTCACTGCAGCTACAAAAATCTGCTGCACTTGTAAACACTAGAGAGTGAGGCTGCAGTGACAAGATGTTTCCTTTCCAAAGCAGCTCCGCCAAATGCCACACACACAAAGCTTGGAGCAGCTCTGTGTGGGTACGGGATCGCTCACATTTTAATTTTGTGTTATTCGTTCCTTTCTTTCCTTGGGTCACTAGTGCTCAAAAGTTGTCACCATCCAGATTGTATACAGGAAATCTATTTGAAATTATTTCAGTGGCTCACAGCTCAGTTCTTGCTTGGTTTGCTGGATGGTTTCTCTTCTGAAAAAAAATAATCAAATTGGATTCTAAATTCCTCCTTGTTTGCAAAGGCCAGTGGCTATGAATGGGATACAGAGAATGAACTCTACTCTGTCCAGTCATGAATGGTAGCCAGGTCAGGGCTGAGCCGCATTGGCAGGAGGCACTGATGTGGGAAGCTTGCCCTGCCATTATCTGTTCTGTAGACAAGCAGCGGATTTAATTCTCAGAGGATCTCAAGCCTATAATAAAATCTCAATGGGAATAAAAACCCTGACCCAGAAGGCGGTGGCATGTTCTACTTGTTCTCCATAGTCCTGAGTGGAAGTGTGACTGTGTATCAAGGGAGCTCTGTGACAATTTTGTGGAGCCTGGGTAGCTGGAGAAACCCATCCCCCAGTGTTCTGCTGGAGTCTCTGTGCGGTACGTATTTATACTGCTAGTTAAAAACAGAAGGAAAAATGAGTGTCTCTAACACATGTAATCTGCAGAAAAAATACACATTTGCATGTCTGTTTTAAGCAAGGAATCTTTGCTACTAAGGGAATAGTGGTGTGCATGCTTCTTCCCTCTTGTGTGCTGATTTCTACGGCCACATCCATGAACATGCATTGAAAACTCGGCATTTCTCTTGAGCTGGCATCACTGGGTGACCTCATGCACCTACTTGTCATCTCATCAGTTTCAACTCCAGTGTTCCTCCTTAGATTCGTTAAGAAAATATTTAGCATCTGAAGAAAAGAAGGTGCCCTTGTGGCCTGCTTTGCTCCCCGCAGCCAGGCCAGTGAAAACGGAGCCCCAGAGCGCTTTCTGAGGGTGCAAGGGTGATTCTAGGGCACTTCTGTCTCTTTGGAAACGGGAGAAATGGGTCACGTCCACAAAAAGTGACCAAACCCCAATCATGGTGACCTTCTGTATCTGAGGATGTTTAGAATGATCTTTGCAAGGTGATTCATTTAGAAAAAAAAAATCTTGATTTTTAATAAATCACGGCTTTTAGAGGATTCTGGGGGGCTGAGGTGCAAATCTGCTTTTCCCATAGTTTCGGGGTTTGTGGGTTTTTCCCCTACAAGTCTTTTTTTTAATCACACGTGCACAAGCTTGTTATCAGAAAAGCTGCTGAGGACTCCTGAACCTTTTAGCACTGCTGTTGTATGTGCCTGGTTTTTTGTAAAGGAAAACGAAATGGAAGCTATTATCTGAAAGGAGCTTTCATCGTAGCAGTGAGGCAGGGAGCTGCTCAAATACATTAACACAAAATGTGAGACAAATGTTGCCTCCTCGAAGCCAGCTTCTGACCTCGATAGTGAGAGCTTTCCGCTAAGCCGGCTGTTCACAGCTCCTGCTCCGGCCGCTTCGGCGTCCATCTTGGGGTTTGTGGGATGCAGTTTCCATTCCCGTCCCTCTCTCCAATCGGGCACAGCAACCTTCGACCCCCTCCCCGAGGTATGCTGACATCTCGCTTTCACCCCCTCTCCCAGCCCAGCGAGGAAGCTGGAGAAGGATTTAAAGAGCACGAGGGGGCCTGGAGCCAGGGAGTCGCCCTGCTGCCGTGTGGGGAAGGCTAAATTTGGGAAGCGGGATTTCTTCTGTATCTCCAGGCCTGGGTGGGCAGCACCATTTCCCCGTGACTCTGCAAAGCAAATTACCTCAGTAGTGTGAGCTCGCCTGCTCTTCCTCCCCTCTCCCTTCCCTCCCAGGGAAAAAAGCCACCAAGTGTGGCAGCAGAAGCTGACTCTGGCCACGATGTTCTGTCTTTTCAGAAAATGGGGCTGGAGGGCTAATGGAGGAGGGGTTGCAGAGCGTGCTGCTGACCTGCTGAATTATGACTTTAATGCAGTCGCTTTAATAACTTGCTGTAGCTCCAACCACCAGATGCAATTTATGGCAAAGCAGGCGCCCAGGCATTTTTCTTTCTATGAAGACTAAGCAGATCTCTGATTACCACCCCCTCCCCCCAACCCATTACCTTCCCCCACTTGCTCTGTTAATGGAAAAATGTTATGTGTCTGTGTGCTTTTTCCCCAAGCCCTGTTTTCAGGAAATGGTGGAGAATGAGAAACGAACACGCGCGCACACACGCGTTTGCGAGAAAGATTGCTTTTACTCTCCGTTGTTCAGCCACGCAAAATCCCTCTTGCTAGCAGAATTGCTGGTTCTTTTTCTAAAATGTTACAACCTCAGCCAGAAGCGAGGCAAATTCCAGGATTGATTTGTAGGGGAAAAGAAAGACCCCCTCCCTCCATCTGACCAAAATCATCTGAAGTCTGAGTGATTTCACTGCATAATGCAAACCCCGCTGCCTCTCAGATCTCTCTACTGTAATGAGAGCTTGAATGTAACCACCAAACAAACAAAAAAGCTGAACCTGGGAATGATGAATAAGCAAATCACATTCAAGTTTTAATTTTGTATTTGATGGTTGTGCACAATAGATGGGGGCATTAAAAAAGCAATGCACAGATAGGCAGGCAGATACCCTGCCAGTTCTCCTATTTTAAAGACCCATTCATTTTCCATCTAAGCGGTGAATTCTTCCTCCCACTCTTCTCCTCTCTCTCCTTTTCTGTGATTTGCATGATCATTTGCTACATATATTATGAATTACTGTTTATCTTAGTCCACGGCTTCAAACCAATTTCCCAAATAAATTTCACTGGATCAATAAACTCAGATTCTGTTTTCTTTTCTAAATTGAGGGAAAGAAAAATAGTAAGAACTATATGTTTTCTTTTTAGCCAAATGCAACAAAAATCTGAGTTAAACAGATGTGCGCAGTTCTGAATTCTGAGGGCTCACACAGAAGCACTGTGATTCAACTGTTATGTATCTTATTTTTGCTTTCCCTTTCCCTTTCTGAAAAAAACGTGTATTTGGAACTGCACCACTAAAAAATGGCATGTACTGCTTTGAACCCACTGAAAGGGTGTCCATACAAGGCATCGTAGATCAGTCCTTCGTGACTGTTAAATATTTATCAGCAAGGCAAATTCTTCCTAGGTTAGAGCAAGTACAGTTTGCCATGACCTGCCTCTGTGCTTTCAAAAATGAGTAGCAGACTCCTGCAAAACGTCCAGCTCCTCATTCAGCTAGAATAGCGTTTTTCTTTCAAGCTGTAAAATGACTAGATTAATATGTAGCATACACAGCAAATTGCTTAGTAAAGAAGTAGCAACATATGGGAGCATTCAAGTTCTAGGGACAAGAGTATAAATTGGACATTTCCATGTGAATTTGGTCTGATGTGTCTGTCTAGCTACGTTTACAGTGACCGACCCTCTATCTGGATCACATTACTGTCTCCAGTACCATGAGATGCACCTGCATGCACATGCTCAGCCACGCAGGTATTTCTTTTAGGTGTGATGAGTTGTCTTTGAACAATGCAATTTATCTCTGCTGCTCCCTCTACAGAGGGAGCCGAGACCAGATTCCTGACTTTAGGAGGGGTAGAGTTTGGTGAAATGAATCTTTGCTCAAGCATTCAACCACAGCTCCTTGGCTTGTGCCGTTAGCTTCCTGAATTCCCAGATGATCTCCCCGCCACAGCTTAGCCAGGCCTGGAACTGCTTATTTTCTCAGAAGGGATGAGATGAGATACAGTTAGTTCAGCAAAGCCATTGGCATTTCAAAATTATATGTAAAAGCTTGTATTTGTACTGTTGTGCTTTTTGTTGGTTTTTTTTTTTTCAAATGATGCCATAAATATACTTAACAGACTTAAAGCACTCTCTGCAGTCGAGATCCTTTTAAAAAAATCCTATTCCGATTTTTAAAAAGCCATAATGAAAAGCATCTCCATGCGATGATCTGTAAGTCAGTAGCAACACACACATCAGAAAGCAGCAGATGCTTTAATTGACACTTGCTGCCCACGGGCTGTATGTACCCTGGCTGGGTATTGCTCAAGAGGGAACAAGGTGCCTTTAGGCCCTCGAGAGCCCGCTGTGGCCCAGGGGACAGTGCTGTGGCTGTGGCTGTGGTGGCTCAGAGCCACCTCGTGTTGCTGTTTTGCACAGGGCGGTTGTGCAAGAGCTGAGTTTGAAGCTAGAAATTCGGGGATTTATTTATTTCTTATGTAGCCGCGAAATTGTGTGGAGGTTATTAATGGCGGCGGCGTGTGACTCCAGGTATGCATCGTGACAGTAGAGCTCATCCTGGAGGCTCCTCTCATTCCGCTGTGTTTTTCTTTTTTGAACCTGGCCTTTGATTAAAAATGCCTCGCTTCCAGCTCACATTGCCTTTTAAATGGCTCTGCAAAGCCCTCTCGCGGTTCCCAGCTCACATCAGAGGCAGGGCTGGAAGTGTTTCACTGCAGAATAAACATATGGGCTGTAAATCCTGTGATTCAGAAGATTCGCCTGCAATATTCCTCTCCGCTGTTGCCATAGGTAACCGGGCTCTGCAAAACACCATTTACCCTGGAATGCAAGGAGACACGGAGCTCAGCAAGGGCACTCCAGTTAACCCCTTCCTAGCAAAAAACAAAAAAAAATCCCTCTGGTGATCCCAGAAGAAACTGCCCCTGGCTTTTATGCCTGTAGATTCACACACAAATAAACCCGCACCATATAAATTAAGGCAAACTACCGAAATGCTCACGCAAGCCCCAGGCATATGCACATCCACTCTGTGGGAATGGTGGGTTTCTTCTTGTACCCCCAGAGAAGGGGAGACATCAAACATGTCGGGGTGCTATGTTTTCACGACTGCTGACTCACCAGGGCTGTGTGTGTCTCACTGCTCTCTGCACTGAGCCCTGGGGAATGGGTTAAACTCTTCTAGTGGCAGAATATTAAGGAAGGCAACTGAATCAGGTCGGCCTGGTCTGCAGCCAATCCAAGGTTTGTGGAGTGGTATTTGTCGAATTACTTCAGACAGGACCCTAGAGAGGAAGACTTTTGAGTTCACAGTCACCCCAGAGCTTTTTTTTTTGGTAGTTGACAGGGGATCAGGGAATCCCTAAGGTTTACAAGGTTCTTCCAATTCCACCTAATGGAGACCAATCAAGTCAGACCCAAGTGCAAGACTAACAAACACCATTGTTTCCTCCATCACACTACTTTGCAGCTGAGGCACTCTTAACATATGCGGATGGCCTGTCTTCTACTCCCATCATCTGAGGCAGTGCATGTGGATAATCAATAGTTATCTTCATGGACTCTGCCTGGTACAGGATGTGGAGAGAGGCTGTGGGTCTGTGCTTCATCCAGAGGATGTGCAGGCACAAGACCCCTTGTGCTCAAATGGGTCTTGCAAAGAAGCAGACGTGCTAAAGTCCCTCCTATCTTATGGACCCAGGCACTATCAGAGGCCTTGGAGTTGTCTCATGCACTGGAGAAAACATCTGGGGTATCTGGACATATCTGTGTTATACATTCAAACCAAAGCCATGCTCAATGCACAAGTATTGTCTATGTGTCTATGTGTCAGTACAAACATCTGATTTATACATTTGTGTCACCAAACTGTGTGTCACACAAAACATGTTGGATTCATTCATTGGATACAGTCATATAAATGTCACTCTAAAACAAATAGATGGGAACAGGGTTTAAAATGAGCTGAATTTGCATTTGCTGTGGCTTAGGAGAACAGGGGCAGGAAGTAGTCCCCAGTTTACTTTTTCACTCCTCTAATTCTGACTTACCTGTGGGCTAAAGTGGATCCCAGCGGAGTGGAAGGAGCCAAAGTGATGTGCTACATCCAAACAGTGTTTGTTGCTGCAGCCCCAGCAACAATGCTGCCCAGAGAGCAGGTAGCAGTGTGTGCTCTGCCTTTGCCCTTCTTCCCAGGTGGACCTGAGGAGTTTATGTGTGAAGAGTAAATGCAGAGCCCTGAGTTCAGGCAGTGGTTAATTTATACTGTGGAGGAACTGCAGATGAGACTGACATTCCCCATTTTCACAAATCCTGTTACAAAACCCCTAAATATGTTGTATTTCAAACCATTGTTGACTTCTTCCCCATATTCCCCTCTGCAGTTCAATGCACGCACACACATACACACCACCAAATTACTATTTCTTTTATAACACAGTATTGCTCTAGGGTCATCTATATATAGGTAAAAATGAGAAATTCCTACTCTGAAGAGTTAACCAATGTTGGTTACTTTTACATCAAAAGTCTAATGGGAATACAGATAAGCCAGAAAATGTGGATAAGGCCGAAATTACATTCATAAAAGATCTTGCAGTGGTTGGGAATCACAGCCCATGCATGGACAAGCCTGTATTGAGACTGCTGTAATCCCTGGGCAGAACGGGGGGAGTGAAGGAGAGGTCAGTGTGCTTTGTAGGATTCTCTGGCATTACCGGGGCAAGGGGAGTTAGTCCCTCGCTGTTATTTGAACAGGGAGCAAGTATTTTTTTAAGAATCTTTTTTTATGTTGCTAGAATAAAAAGGACAGGCAAGAAAAAATGACCCCAAATCATTAGGGGATTGCTGTCTGTGGAAAAGTGCAAATACAGAATCAAATTGTTTTCCTGCAAAATCCTTTTTTTCATGGCTTGTTTCCATGCCACCACAGAGAAGAATGGTGAAGAAAAGGACTGATGTACAAGGAAAAGGGGCTTTTAAAGATTCCCAAGAGCTACTGAATGTGTGTTGCTGGTTCAAATTCTCCAAATTGCTGTTACATCAGTCTGAATGGTGGAGATGATAAACTGTCAGAGCCTAAAAGCCATGGGGCAATGCATGAAAGCACAGAGATATTTATGTGTGTTCTGACTTTTTGGATTGGTGGGATTTATTTTGCATAGTCCCTTGGCATTGCCTCTCTGCAGACCTAACACTTGTCCTCTGCTGTTCTGAGTCTCCTGGAAGCTGTTGCTGTCTAACTCCTGTGACACTGTGGGTGTCTCTGAGGTTCCCGGGGCAGGTTGTGTGGGTGGTGAAAGAGGTCAGGAACAGGGGTGCCTGTGGGGCAGATCAGAGCGATAACTGGGCCGGTTGTGCCTCAGCCATTACCTGAAGGAAAACCACTGCAAGTGCTGAAGATGCAGAGGCTGGAGCCTGTTCCTGGGTTTATACAATTGCCTTGAGTCAAGGGTATTTAAATGTCAATTTTTTATATAGTTCCTAAATTTACTTACGTTTTGGTGTTTATAGCAGAAGGTTTGTGTCCTTGTGCTTTCCTATCTGTGTATTTGAATGATAAATGCCAAGGCTTTCTTTTGGGGCTTTTTTTCCACTGCTGAGGTGGCACACTCCCATTACATTTAACCTTTTTCCCCAAGAGCTGATACAATTTATTTCTTTTGGAAGGGAAATATCAGAGCCTAAGCAGGCCCAAAGCTATTTTCTTTGAAGGCTGCGTTTGCTGGGACTGCCGAAACGGTGACAAAGAGGAGATTGTGGAAGAGTGTGCTAGATGGGAGCCGAGGCAGGAAAGGGTTACTGCCTGCACAGCTTTCTCTGTCTGCAGCTCCAGGCAAAACCCAGAGAGAGACAATGATGTCAGCACTACCTCCAGGCCCAGGGCCCCTTGCCTGACAATGTGGGCAATCCAACACATTCCCATCTGCCACAACAAGAGCATTCATGCTCCTATTTCCTGACCTCTTTGGATTAAAACATGTGGAGTTAAATATACATCCAGCCCCAGCTCATGCATTTGCATTGCACCAGAAATAGACTTATGGGAAACTGGCTGCAGCTTTTGCCACCCGACACTCGGGATCTGTGTCAACGTTGTCATCGAGAAAGGCACACGCTGGTCTGGTTGGGAGATTGTACAGTCGGGCACACATAGCCAAAATACAGTTCGCTTTTGTGCCTTGCAATGCTGCATGTAATCAGCACGCAATCAGAAAGGGAGGGGGGAAGGGGAGATTAAACAGAAAATGAAGATTAGTCAGAGGCAGTGATTTCAGCCCTTTAACCATATGAAACTTGCTGAGATTTTTAGTACCACATAAAAAGTCCTGACAGACCTTGGCCGAGCTGGTGGGTGGAAGAGGGAGAGCGTGCGGCAGCCTTTGCCTGCTGCCATGGCGGGCTGGCAGACATAGGGAGCGCAGCTCTGACAAGAAGAAGCTTTTTGTTTGCTTTACAGTGAAGCTGGTCTGGTAGTGCAAAATGCTAGTAATAGAAGCATTTTATTGCTGCTTTTATTCACCATGCCTGGAGGGGATCTGTTGCATGCACATGGGTATCGTGTTGTTTCTTTTTCATGTCTTTGTGTGCTGCATATCTATGGCTGTATGCCCATATGTATCTGCGTGTCTCCGTATTTATCTGTCATTCTGTGTCTGCATTGCTCTGTCTTTTTCTTTTCAAGTGTAGGAGTTGCATTTCTTTCTGTGCACAGATGAATTTTCCTTTACTGTACACTAAGGGGAAAGGAAATGGAGGGATAGCTCACATTTGCTTATGTCTTACTTGACAAAGGGCTTCACAATTCTGAAATATGAATGAAGAAGAAAATGAGACTATTTCTTTTCCTTGTCCCCTCTTTTGTCCACAGTCTTGTGTCTTCTCTTCCCAGTCAGTTATTTTTCTTTCTCTACCTTTTCTCCCATAAGACTGCAAACTCTTGCTCTCATAAGAAATGTTTTAAATGTAATCTATCCTGCCTGCATAAACAGTCAGGCCCCTTTTCATAGCGTGTTTCTTGTACAGTCTTTCTTTTCTTCCTTTTTTTTTTTTTTTTTTAACTCATAGTGGGCCTCAGCATAGCAAATTCCTCTGGACAGTTTTGCTTAGTGTCTCTCCCCTTCATTTGGCCCCTGCCTGTAGCACTCAGAATCTCAGAGAGCACAACACGGGGAAGCAGAACAAAAATAAGCTCCCCAAAATCTGCAGTTCCCTAACGGCTCACAAGGGTCTTGGAAGAAGACTTAGCTGATTGATAAAATCCTAATCGGATGCTTGGAGGGGTGAGGCCAAATGGTTAATGTAGGATAAAAACTGCAAACCTCTTAATTCTCTTAGTGTTTGGCTTAACCTTGCCTTGACTCTGGAGAGATGGCAGTAAGTAAGGATGAGCTTGTATTAGAAATAGGATTCTGTCTTTCTGCCCAGCCCCTGCCATGCCAGTTCCAGTATTACAGGCATCAGTGGAACAAACTTCTCTATAAGTTTCTGTTGGTGAAGGTTTGGAACTGCCTCACTTCTCAATTAGTGTAATCAAGGCCAGGACCCTGGCATCTTTCCCAAGAGCTTCCTCCCACTTATGAAACAGGCAATACTGAAAACCAGACAGAAAAAGTGGAGACCATAGCAAGCATTGGATTTCACTGATGGCACAATAAGGAAGCTGCCTTCAGTGTCAACCACTCTAAATGAGGCATACAGACAAGTTTAAGTGGTAATAGGCATAATGTCTGTCATCCAAATATTTCAGAGCATATAATAAACTGTGATTAAATCATTAAACTAAAGAACTTCAAAGGGGTCTGTCTGTGCAAACTGAGGATCTACATGCAAGAAATCTCCAGTCTTTTTTCCACATTGGTACCTGATTTGCCACTGGTCTGTCTGCTTTAAACTAGTGATTTCACACTGATCTTTAATTTTCCCATCAGCACCACTAGGGGTTAATAACACTAGAGCACAGCAGTGCCTCTTACAGAGTTGTTTTGAAGGAAACAGAGACTCTTATTGAAGGAATCTCTGTGAGAAGACTCATTTGATAGGTACTTGCATGCAAGTTTGAAGTTCTTTGGGGGCAAAGTGGAGGAAGCATGTTCAGCATGAGATCAGCATGAGCTTCTCATTGCCATAAGGCATGAGGGTTTGCAAGCAACAGGGGAAATATAATGTTAAAAACAAGAGCCCTGTGTAGTTTTTAGGAATCCAATTTGGCTGTGGAACCTAGGAAGATTTAGGTTTGCAGTTGTGTACTGAGATGACAGATGGATTTCTGCTTTTGTTACTTGTCCCAACTTCACATACAAAGTCAATGAAATAGGTGAGAATAGTATCTCTATGTCCTGACAGCCCATCTCTTGCCATGAGTACCTGACTGGGCGTCAAAAATGTGGAGAATATGTCCCCAGGTTCCTCTCCATTGATTAGGACCATTATTTTGATGGGGACCTTTAATTTTTCCATAGAAATCAAGCAGTTTCTCTGTTGTTTATGGCTACGCATATATCCAATAGGGCTGTCTTACTACAGATATGAGCAGCCTTGTGAGAAGTGCTCAGCAGTTGGTTTGGAGCAGCGCAGAGGAAGAGAGGAAGCCTGCAAGTCACATCCTCCTGACCGCCTTCCCCTTCACTGATGTTCTCTGTTGCACCGCCCAAAGGAGCCATTCGGGGAGATTTGAGAATGTAGGGAACAAGTGCTTCATTTCATTTATGATCAAGATAAACAAGGATGTCAGCTGAAGCAGAGCTGCTGAGGTGTTCTGTGTACTTCAGTGCCAGGCAGTAGTGGCTGCTGCTTAGGAGATGGATTTATTAAGATTATTAGTAAGCGTTATTTGGAGGTGACTGAAATCGCTGGGTGAACTCCAGAGGATTAGCTTTCCAAAAATAGCAAATGCAAAAAAAAGCAACCCCAAACAAACAAGCCACCAGTACTAGTTGTGTTTATTTAATAAAGTCTCTGCACAGGATTAGCTCACAGGCTTGTTTTTTGTGGCTGGAGATATGGGGGATGGGAAGGAGGAACCATCTTAGCATGTAATTCC
The DNA here is from genome assembly GCA_004320125.1 of Scolopax mira. NCBI lineage: Eukaryota > Metazoa > Chordata > Aves > Charadriiformes > Scolopacidae > Scolopax > Scolopax mira. The sequence continues at coordinate 43,153 of BJBW01007368.1, read as the reverse complement.
CCGAGGAAAAGCAGAGCTGCAGTACTGCGTCTGGCCCAGTTCACGGAGTAGGTGACAACCTGCTGTGAGCAGGGCAGGGGAGGAATCACCTCTTCCTGGATTGCACCGGATTTACAGAGCATAGCGTGCAGCAACTCTGATACAGAAATAACCCGGGTGACGAAGGCTCTGCTCTGGAACCATTGAGTCCCTGTATAAAGGACACAAGAGCCTTAGGCAGGGCATCACGCTGACCCCAGCACAAGTGGCCTGTGGGAGAGACAGCAGCAATAAAATAGTCATCCCCTATCCTCTAATGAGACCGTAAGAGGACCTCAAAGTGCTTGCAGACATAAATTCAGCAAATATTACCCCCCAAAGCCCATCCCTGTGGGATGGAGGTTGGTGTTACTAACCCCAGATGGCAAATCAGAGGCAGTGAGAGGGTGTCCAAGGTCCCACAGAGAGCAGGCCAGATGGGAACACAGGGAGGGTAGCAAGAAGGGAAGAAAAAATCATGAGGAAAAAGCTACCCCTCAGAGAAAACTGAGGCTTTAAGGACCAATATAGCCCATATTTTAATGTAAACAACATTAAAGTATCTAGTGCCTAGATACTGTTTCTACATGAGTTCCTCCAAAATGCTGCTGGTCTCTGTTCAGACCAAGGTACTGAAAAGGGGGCTGAAGCTCGGTGCCCTTGCAGTTTTCAGAGAATTTGCATGTTTTCTTTCATGAGAAGCTGCCTGCTTGTCTCCTGAATCCACAGGAGTTGCACTGTCTCCTCTTCCCACTTTCAGAAAAGTCCCTTATGCAGAGCTGGTCAGGGTTTGCTATTGTCTGTGCATCCCAAAATCTGCCTAGGCATGGTGGTAAACAGCAGAACTCCAGGATTTTGCAAACCTGTTCAGATAGGAAAGGCCTTTGATTTTACACAGTCACAGAGCAGAATGGGACCTATGAATATAATTCAACAACCTCATTCCTCAACCAAGTAAAGGGGACAATGCACTACTTAACTCTTTTGGGATAAGCTATCACAAGTGGAAGAAAGGAGAAGGGAAAGGCTGCAACTCAAGTGGAAGAAGAAAAGGGGTGAGAACCCAGTGATGCAGTTTTATATTGAGTGGACGGAATCATCTGGTAACCTGTGTGTTTAATCCCATGCCGAGGCTGAAGGATGTGTCAGTGGTAGCTAAAATAGAAGCTAAGTGGGAGGTATAGAGCCCTGGATGCAAACTACCCAGCTTTTACAGGAGATTTCTTTTGTGCTAAAATTTGTGTTACTGAAATCCTTGATTCCTACTAAAGAGAAAGTAAGACAATGTTGGACTAAGAGGCAAAGGAGAGGAAAAAAGGAAGAAAAAAGAGTGGGAGAATGAGAAAGAGACTTTAGATTTCAGGGTCATGTCCTTATCTCTTTCTATTGGGCTCCAAATTTTTGATAGCAATTGTAATTTCCACATGAGAAGCTGATGGCTGAAGAAGCTACTTTCTTTCATTGATAAAATGAAAGTACCTACATTAAGTTAAAAAATGCAGGGTTTTCCTTTTCCATGAGTTCATGCATTAAAGAAACATCCTCTGTTTTCAGGAAAGGATAAAACCTAACATTACTTTGGAAAACTGAAGCACATTTTGCAGTAGGAATAAAAGATGGACTAGGTCTGGTCTGCTCTAACCCTTGATTTACAGAGCAATCAAAGGAGCTTATTGCTTTCACTCTCTGAAGCTGTGGTAGGGAACTGTTAGGTCCCTAGCCTAGGCCTTAGACTGACTTGTGGAGAATCTCACTCCTCCAGACAGAGAAGTGCTGTAGCACGTCTTACTGCCAGGCTATGTGGTCCTATCCAATGTAAATGGACTTGTCTCTGTGTGGGTGATTCACAGCATCTCCTTTAGTGAGACTCACAGGGCTGCTCTAATTTACATTAGAGAACATAGCACCCCATGACTCTAGAAGTGGTTTAAGGCCACTTCTGTCCTTGCCTTAGTACATACATAGAGTATAGACAAGACTAAGGGTCTGTCTCTCTCTGTGATAAATATCCACTTTTATGGGGCTGTGGCCACGAGTCCAATTTAAGATTATAAAGTAATTTTCTGTGACAATTCAGATCCCAACGTAATCACTTTCATCTTTCTCTCTATCTGATATATTTTAGTGTTTGGTGTTATGCCTAATATGGAGAGATTGCAATGATCTGGATGAGGCATTTAATAAAGGAGATGTCTGGAAAGTGAGAAGGTTTTTATCTCTGAAAAAGTCTTCCAGTGATTTGTTGGAATAGCCTATTTCAAAATGGGTTTGGCTTAGAAGGGCCACATTTATGTCATTTGTCCTCAGTAGAAATTAGAGCCTCTCAGTATTTTTATGCAGCTGAATGATTATTTTTTGAGTTATTCATTATAGACTTCTGAACCTCTCAGGAGTCCATGAGCTCTTTATGAGCCATATAAAAGGATGCACACTCACTAGCAGAGCAGAGAAATTCCCAGGTGGACACAAATTTGTAATTAAACTGAGATGGACAGAAAAGAAGGTAAATTTCAGAAAGCCTGGAATAAAAACAAATTCTTTAACAGCCCAACAGCAATCCAGACTTCTGCAAGTCCAAAATAGAGAGGCTACATTGAGGATGTTTAGAAGAAAGTGTAGGACTACCCTCCACAGTTTTATTTCATATCTCGTTTTGCAGCAGGAGAAAGATAGAAGAAGGATTGTTTTCTAGGGATTTCTCAAAACAGTGACCCTGAGAGAAACATGTCTGCTATCTTCAGAGGACCATTCATGTTACTGACATGCAGGATACTCTTCAAAAGAAGAGTCATTTGTTCAAAATAGTCTGTTTATAATCAAGAGAGCATGCAAGAAAGTGAAAAAGAGCAAAATCACTATTTCTGAGAAGCTACAAACCGAAGAATTTAAAGAAAATGCACAGACAGAAGTTGTACATACTGTAAATGCCAAGGCCTCTTAATAAACAACCTTGGGATTCTTAGACTGGTTACGAAAACATTGCATAGCAAAGCTGTTCCTTACAAAGAGACAAATAGATAAATGGCACCTGATGATTGGGAAACTGGCTAAAACTTACTGGGATCCATGCATCTTACGGGATCCAGCTTGTTTTCCTACCTCGGAGCAAAGTCTGATAGAGCTGCATATTAAATGGAATGGGACAGAGCCAAAGCAGTCTAAATAATGGAAACGTATTTGTGAGTATTTATTCAGTCAAAATATTGCCAAAATTCACAATATTATTGATAATGAATTATTTAATCGGCTCCAGACGAAACTCCAACAGAATCCCTGGCTGTGCCTTTCTGCCAACAAGTATTATGCGTGAACAGCTCTCTCTCCGCAGGGACTGCAGAAATGGGCTCTGCTTGCCAGGCTCCAAGAAAGGATTCCACTCTGCTGCTCTCAGCTGAGTCAAAGGTTCAGAGAACTGACACAACTAGCCAGGGGTGGGCTGAGTCATGCCCCTGAGTGGAGCTGGGCACACTAATGCATATGCTGGGGTCAGAGATACACCATACCAGTAGGCCCCTACAGAAGCCCCATATACAAATCAATAGATGCATATGTGATATCTGTTAGCATGTGGCAACGTTTCTCCCTCCATGAAGGTGTGTGCTCTGTAGAACTGTGCATGGGTCACAATGAGGGGATGTACATGTTTCTGTCAGCTGCACTCGGGGTAGGCATGTGTGTGCTATGTGGGCTGTCCCACCTGTGCCCTTTGGGGCACTGTTCTCCATGAACCATCTGGGGAAAAGGGAATTCCACAGGGCCCTGTCTCTTGTCTCTTTCTCTTCTTTCCCTGTCTCTCATTTTCATAACTGGCCCTTATGCTGTCAGGGTGTGGGATGCCTGTTGCACGACTGTATAGAACTGCAGGTTTGTGCGTGGAGTGGCTGGAGGTGTGTGCCCTCCTGTGTCAGCCTGGGGATGCCTGCGCCTCTTCCCGTCTCACCCGCAGCTCACCAGCAACAGTTTCTCCCTTTGACCAGAGGACTTTTACCTGGGCTTATGCCCAGATCTGCTGTATAAGCAAATGGCAGAGGCAGTGCTCAGCGTGGAAGTCCTGCATATTTTAGGCAGGTTTAGGGCCGTTTGTTCCAGACAGCACCTAGTTTGTTGATCCCGCTTGTCTTTATCCCACGCAACACACAATTCAGGTCAGCCCTGGCCTGCTCGTGCAGATGCTATTTTCAGATCAGAACACACATTTCCCCCTCTCCTACTACCATTGAGGCTGTTCTTTCCATTAGAGTTTAATGAGAGGCCCACCAGCCATGGCAATCCCAGCCCTCCAGTCACCGCTGCAGCCAAGGTCAAGCCCAGGGCAGGAATTGTCCACAAATACAGACACAGGAGCGAAGGGAAGGAAAGAACAATGAGAGCCATTTACTTCCCAATGCACTTGAGTGCTTGAGAGAAACTGTCCCCCCAGATTGCTGAGTCAGCAGCGGCTGACAAATTAGTCAACAGGATGACTGGGCCTCAGCTCCTGGCAATTAGCATCGACAAAGCTTTGTGTGTGCCTGTGTGTTTTCCCATTAGCTGTGGCTTGCACGCCGGCAGAGGGAGGAGGGAATGGGGAAGGAAATGGCTTGCTTTGACTTCGCAAACACATGGAATTTGCATTCCCAAGGTCGCACAGCAGTCATTTGGCTTCCTGTTTCAGCATCTTTGCAGGCTGTAGCCGTTATGAATAAAGTATGCTGAAAGCCTCTTAGGAGGGAGGTGCATCAACACAGCTGGAGGAAGGGCGAGCCCTGAATTCCAGTAGCGGAGGCGCTTCAGATTGGGAGGGGTGTATTTTAACCGACCAGTGTAGCTAACAAAATCAGATATTGTCAGGGTTGAAGAATATTGGCAATGGAGGAAAGAGAGGGTTTACTGGTGAGAAAGAGGAGTTTATTGGTGAGAACAGCATTGCTAACACTAATATTCAATATTAGAATAAGAAGGGTGTCACAGATCCAGAGTGAGCAGCTTTGGCAGAGCTCAGAGCAATGAAATGATGGACGGAGACAGAGGGGGATAAGGACTGGAGTAAAAGGGGATTCTGTAGGTCAGGAGTTCAGTGTCTTGTCAAAGCGATTTGGGAAGCTGCGGGCTAAAAGGTGGAGCTGCAGGTCAGGATTAAGCTGAGCCTAAGAGCTGAGTTCTGTCACCATTTGGCAGAGGTCACTGCCTCCAAAGCAGGCTGCAGGGGTCATGGCCCATGCTGTGAACAATGACATTTCCTGGATTCAGCTCCAGTGGAACTGAAAACATACTTTGTTGTTAAAATCCTGTGCATCTCCTCTTGCCTTCCTGCCTTCGAGGCCAGGTCACCAGTGCTCTCAGACAGGGTGTGAGTTGAAAGAACTCAGAGGACCCTGGAAGAGAGGTCAAGTGCATCTGCTTTTTTAGTCTCACCTTCATCCACTCCATATTGATCTCCCTGGTAAGCTGGACACTACCATATTATCGTCCTCATTCCCGATGAGCTGGTCAGTCTGATTTAGCCAAAGTTCAATGGTTCCCCCAGCTCTGAAAGCCCTAGCTGTGACCCGTGAAGGTTTAGTGGGCTTTGTTCTGGGTGCTCGGAGACTTGTCTCTCTGCTTACAGGCTTTCACAAAAGTTGAGCTCAACTGAGAGCAGCAGAAGCATTCAAGCTATCAGTCCTCCTGTTTGCACGGGTGGGGGTGAGAGACGTGGTCTTTGTATCCAGGGCACCACAACACGCTCCTTTGCTGAGTGTAACTGGAATCCCTGGACTTCAAATTTTGCTGCTGAGAGCCTAGCAACAAGTGAATGTATCTACTTAAGCTTTTAAGGAAGGAGTAGGTTAATGGAGGTGAAAGTAGGTCAGAATGTTTTATTTTCTGAGTTTGTTAGGTTTCTTTCTAGGAACTGTAATGCCCTGCTTGTAAATCGTCTTTGTATCCACAGACTAGCAGCGCTATATCCATTTACACTCCTTTATGCCACACTAAACTTGAGACAGTTCATTCCCCATTCGTTGATGGACAAGCTGCCTCACACTAGCTCACGCTTACCAGAGGAGTGTGCACTGAGGTGCTTCCCACGGAGCAGCTGACACTCAGCAGCTTGCTGTTCTCACTGTGATCTCACCTAGTCTTTGACCCCTGTGATTTTCTGTTTGATTGTAGGCTGATTTAGGGCAGATTTTTACCGATCTCTTAACTGCTAAACAGCATTTTCTGAAAATACCAGCTGGCATCTATCTGCATCATTAGGTGTCTAAATAGCTTTTGAATCTGAGTCTCTCTTCCTCCTTTCTTCAATTCTTCATCTAATAAAAGGGTCTAACTAGTTTGGCTTGGGTCATATATACCTGCACATGAATGTGGCAGTGGAGGAGCTGTTGGTCTTTGAGGTATTATACTTCACATGGGCCTTGTGACTGTGTTGACACAGCCACAGGCTAACACAGCATCAGAATATGAGGGAACAGAAAGTTTCAGCAGCTCTGCTTTTTTTCTCCCTACTTCAGAGTACCAGAACCACATGGTTCACTCATGGCCATGCCAAACACTGTTGTTTAAAAAATTCAGATTTGTTCATGTGAGGTACATGTGTAACTGCAGCAAGATCCATGCTGCCTGCAGCACTTGAAAGAGCACTTGAAGGGGCACCTCATTAGGGTATCATAAGGAAAAATATGTCAAACACAGGTAGTGCCCAGGTGTCACACGGAGGACACAAAGATATCTAAGATACTGTAACTTTAAGAATCAGCTTCCTCTGTCTAGCCTTTTTTTATTCCAAATAAGCCACGCTTCATGCAGCAAACAAACTAGGGATGGATAGAGTGCTGGGGTGCAGAAGTATTTCAGTAATGCTCAGTTATGATGGATTGCTACTAGCAGTAATTCCCATTTCTTTTGTGAGACACACTCCTATAAAGCAGCTACTTTCAGTAAACCACTGCAAGTAACACTCTCCCAGTCTGGCTAATACCCACTGTCTCTCTCTGCTCTTTAAAGTGGGCATTTTTCTGATGGAAGGCATTCGGTTAATTTTGGAGTCTGAAAGGTACATGCAGGACACGGCAAGTTTCTTTAACATGGCCCTGACATTATTCCTCCTGCCCTCCTGGAAATAATGTGCCTGAGGAATGCAATGGCCTCTTTTCTGAGCTGGCAAGCAGTGCCATTTGTAGTGTTGATACTTGTCCCAGTGGGACTCAGGCTGAGATTTTTCCATCCTTCCCTTGCCCAGTTCTTTTTGTCCAGAGTGCCAAAAAGCTGTCAAATGGCATTTTTGCAACTATCAATCTAGACTGGGCTGAACCTGGTGACATGGAGGTGAAAGGATTTGGAGTTTGTTTTCCTGTCCTGCTAAGCTAGCCAATATTTCCTTTTTCTTACTCAGGGGGTTAGCTCTGATAATGTCAGTATGAATATTTTGCTGCCATTTAGCTAATAGCTACATTTCCCATTGCAAAATCATATAAAAGGAAGTAAGGGGGAAAAAAACTGCCATGGCAGGAGACAAAGGCACAATTCAGTGGCTTGTTTAAGGTGTGCTTGTGCATAGCTCCCAATTCCTGTTTAAGGGGCAGGTCTGACATAATGTTGTCCAATGGCATTGAGCAAATATCCGTGAAAAGATGTTTTTACAAACCAAATCCTCGAGCTTATAATTTCCCTGTTTCTCTCCAGCTGTTCTTCAGTCTCAAATACCATTTGCAGAGCAGATCCAAGTCAAGACAATGAAAGGACTATAGTATCTCAATAAGAAGCAGTTAACACCCCCCATATCATCAATGGTAAAAATAATTAAGCTTTCTACTTCTCTAGTGTGTTCCATCTGAGGGTCTCAAATCATTTTACAAGCATTAATTAATTAATTAAACTTTTCATCACCTCCCTGAGGCTTTTTCTGTGCTGGAGGTGGTTCAGTCCAGTTTGGTAGACGTGGCTGTGGCAATCACAGCTGATTCTCAAACCAGCAGTTAAAAACTGCCTTCAGAAATCTTCAGTTCTTTCAACTGCTGCCCTATCATCCCAGAACTGTGCTTCCCAGTCTTAGCTTTGTGGATGAATTCTTATTCTCTGGCCCATACAGACTCAGATCTGCAGGTCCAGTCTCCTATCTCTGCCCTGTCCTGGGTGGGCAATGCCACTGGCACAATGCCCGGGAGCTAAACTGCCTCTCTGCTAGCCTGAGAATTATTGAAGTGTTTAAGTAGCTTAAGCCCACTTTTGGGTTCCATAACTCTCCGTCCCAGTTAGACCAGGGGATCTGGCCTAGAAAGAAATGCAGGGACATGGATCAGTAAGTGCAAATATTTGAAAAGTAACTCTTTAGGTAAATATTTTAGTTTGAAATATGCTAAATGTTTATGATGTTTATGATTACAATACAGAAATTGCTTGTCCTACTGCTGAAATCCAGATGTTCTTAGGGCCAAATATGACAATTATTTAATAGTACATAGCAGCGCTTGAATCATCTTTTAAGGAAGGGAGGTATCAGATTATATCCAGCTGAAACTGGAGAGGAAGTTGGATAATGTAGAAATTTACGCAAAATAGGAGGTAGTCATTGGGATTCAGTTCCCATCTTAAAGGAAATACATCAGAGAATTTGTAATCATAATTAATATGTTGTATTACTTGACTTTTTAAAAACAGTGATAATAAAAATAGTAAAAGTAATAAATAAACAATTATGCTAAGTATGCAGCAAGCCTTGGGGCTTTTGCTGGTGAGAGAAACTGTTGAAATACTTTTGCATTGATATTTATGTAACATCTTTTGTCTTGGGGATCCCAAACTACATCACCAACTGCAGCACTAAAAAGCTTGTGAACAAGGCAAGCCATATGTTGTTTTGTTAACAATATCATTTTCGAAATCATTTGTAGCATTTCTAATTAGAAGTATGTAAAGTATTTGATTTCATTAATTTGAGTTCAATTCCTTCCTCAACCTAGAAACCAAAGTAACAGGTACATCATAAATATACTGGTATATAGAATAGTATGATGAATTAATAATTTAATAATATGTACTGCTAACTTTGTGTCACGTTTCTTTCCAAGCAATTGAAGTGCTTTACAAAGGCTGGTGTTAAGAAGGAATGATCATTTCAGTTAATTCGAAATTAATACTTTGTTCCTAAGATTCACAATTATCCATTCATTGAATTCTACAGTTTCCCTATGTTTAGTGCATTTTATTGCCTGTATGTTACAGGTAAAGTAACAGAAAGGATACATTAAAGCCCACACAGTCAGTGGCAAGGCAGGGACAAATTCAAGTCTCTTGATTCTCAACATTGAAAACATTGTTTCTCTCTCAGTTTCACTGGGCAGGGAAAACAGGAGGGAAGAAAGGCGTTTCTGGGATAACCTTCTGGGTCATCCTCTCCTGTCTCCTGCCATCAGGGGCAACATGTCCTATCGTGGCTTTTGTAACTATGACAAAGAAAGACTCATTCTGTCACACTTCTCTGCTGGACACCAGACTGCTCATCAATACCGTTCAGGTTGCCTTTCTGAAAAAAAGGCAAGAGTGGTGTCTTGATGGAGTTTGCAGTAGGAAAAGGCTGGTCTCGTTTGTGCTCTGGGATTAGGGGAGAATGGCAGCCTTCCAGTTTCAGGTGCTGGGAATTGAAAATAAAGTTGCTGCTGAGTAGGGTTTTTCTCACAGACTTGGCTTCAGCTCTGCACTTCCCCAGTCATGTCAAACAGTACTTTCTTAAGGGTAGAAACTCTCTTTAAAACACAAGAAAAAATAAATTCAGGAAGCATCTTGTAAGAGCATCCTGCAGACTATCTTTTAAACTGCTGCCTGAGTTTAGTTAGGTTGGTGACAGGATTGGAAGGTAGATTAGAAGACTACTCCGTTCATCCCCTTGGTCCTAACAGGAGAGTGTTCCTGGCAAACGTTAACTGAACTATCCCTGAAGCTTTGTGATGAGAGACTCCACATACATGTCCTCACATACGTGAGGACATCTTGAGTCCTCACTAGACCTGTTCACCTTAACAGCTTATTCTCTCCCTCATCATGAGTACTGGCCCATTTTGTCTCTTTGTGCTCTGTACAACCCAGCCCTGCCTGAAGACACGTTCTAGGTGGGTTATCTGTCCACAAGTCCCTGCATGTGTTTGGTCCAGTTTCCCTCACCTTTACATCATATCAGTGGATGTGCACAGGTGTCAGTAGGACCATTACGGAGAAGTTCAGGGAACACAGTGGGAATGTCCTCATGCCAAGAGCTGGGAAGTCTCAGCTTGTCTGAACTTCCTGTGCTGAAACTGTTTTCCTCCATGGCTACATGGTGCTCAGCAGGCTGATGGCACACAGAAAAGTAGTCAGTTTTGTAGCAAATTTTATTCTTGTCCATTTTACTGTCAAGGGGAGGGGAATTCACAAAAAATTGTAAGGATCTCACCCACCTCCCCTCCCCAATGCAGAGCTGCTGATGTATTTTCATTTTATAATATAAATAGTTATAGAAACAAAGCTCCTCAAATCTTGAAGTGAATCTCAGCATGCAGCAGCATGCATGGCAAATTCATGTGATCATGCTTCTCATGGTAATGATGGAGGGTGCCTCCATCCTCCCCACCTGGCTAGTATCCTTTCGTTCCTGTCTTAAGTTCTCTCACAGCATGAGAAGAGCAGCAGTTGGATGGCAGGGACAGGCAAGAAGACAGTGTAGAAGATAGCGGGATGGGGAAGTAGGTGAGTGACAGCAGAAGGGTCACAGGAACACTGATGAAGCTGGTGACAGCGTATGCAATCACAGGAACACTCTGCTATGGAATCTGCATCAGAAATCATTATAACTGCATACTGACATCTCTCATTTTTCAGTTTACAGCTGTGAAATCTGCTGGCAAGGTGTACATCACTGTCTTTAGTTGTACATGCATTTGAAAAAACATCAACTCTTCTACTAAATCCTTTGTCCATAAATTCAGTCTATAAGAAGACGTCAGAGTGAAACTAGACATTGAAATCTGAGTTTGGTTCAATTCGCTGGGCTGGAAGAAAGGTTGATGATGTCCTTGTTCACTGAACACTTCAGGACACCTGGTGTACTGAATACGTAGGGGTCTGAGAGAAGGAAAATGAAAGACAGGATGGCTGCACATGCATTTCTCACCTCTTTACTTTTGAGTGCCCGCCTCTGCAATCTTTACACTTAAATGTAGATTTTTAAAATACTATTTGTAACATGTTTAAATTAGTAGTACTACTGTTATTTCCCCAGCCACATTAGAAACACCTGCCTCTGCTTTGTGTTTCTTATTCCTTAATGCTCATGCAAGCTGGTGAAACTGTTACTCATGCAAGTCATGGGTTAGGACAATCAAAATAATATTGAATCTTTATCTTTCTTTTTATTTCTTTAGTTAGATCTTACCAATCATCAGATGTTATGTCATAGTGCTTTGTAATTTTCATCCCTTCATCCCTATATGCCATTCCAAATAAGACCTGGATGGACCCCGAAGGGATGACAGAGCTCACTGCATTCAAAACAGACTGTTGATAGTTGTGTCTCTGTCTATTGGGTCTAAGGAGAATTTTCTATCTGAATATACTTGACTGAAATAGGCTGGGGGGGATAATCTGGCACTAACCTCTCCTTCTCCCATCCCCCTGGTTGGAGAGTCGATGGGAACTAATAGGTCTTTTCCTGCCTAACATCTCTGATTCACAAAACTTTCAGTGGTTGACATGGTGCCAGGAGGCAGAGGGGTTATTTTGGGGCAGATTCCTTTTCATTTGTTTTGTTTTCCTCTTTCTATAGCAGTGTGGCAATCCCTGTCCTGGCAGCAGGGATGCCCTGAGGGAAGGGAGAGGAGCTGCTGCTGAAGACAGAATTCTTCATGGCTGCTTGTCCTCTCTTTGACTGTGGCATCAGCTGGGGGCTGGGGGAGGAGAAGCGCCTCAGGCTTATTCAGAGTTGACCCGTGGTTATTTTTAGCTCCTTAATGCTCTTTCCAAGTGCCCCCTCCCCTTCCCCTCCCTTGCCTATTTCTCTCCTCTTGGCAAATGGCACTTTATGAGCTACTCAGTCACAGGTTAGAAAGCACTGGAAAAAGTCAAAGGGCAGGCAACTGAGGTACTCCTCTGAGAGGGGCATTTGAAAGGTCAGGAAATGCCTAAGCAGTGGGTAGGAGCTGTTCCTAGCCTAGCTCTGCCTATTAAGCAGGCTTGGTAGCCCATACAGACAGGGTGATGGGGCTCAGATCTGAAAAAGCATGTGAAGGTGGCAGAGGAGGGAAGAGGAGAGGGTAAAGGAAGAGTAGGACAAAAGATGGGGAGATAAGAGAGTTGTGACATACAAAGGGGACTAAGTGAGGTGAAGGAGGATGATGTGCACTGTTGGAGCATAACTGAGAAAGAGGAAACAGAAATGGAGAGCAATTTTATTTCCCTCAGATTGCAAGCCTGGAGGATCTCTTGCCAAAGGGCCATGGGCTTCTTTTTCCCCTGGGAAATCCCTACACCTCAAAGCCAGGCCCACATCCTACAGGTATAAGGAGAAGGTACATAGGCAGCTTCACTTATAGAGTACATGTCTTACCTTCTCATCACATGGGAATTGTCAGTAAAGGGTGAACAGTTGGCCAACATGAGGGTGCTGTGTCCTGGAGAAAGACAGGTCTTAGGGAGAGAGTCAAGACAGCCAGCGTGGAGAGGCTTTTCCTGTGTTTTGTGGAGCTGATGACAGCCTGGCCCGGCTCCTGGCTAGTAAAGCACCAGGTGAGGTATGAAGTAGGGCACACAACCCAGAATCTTGGTCAAAGCCAGAGTGCAGGATCTAAAAGTCACCTGTACCTGGTGCTGGTAGAAAACAGTGTAGCTGTCACCCAGGCAGTAATGTACTAACTCCTGGAGTGCTGGAGGATCTGAACATACATTTATGGTTCTGGCCCTTAACACGTGCAGGATTTGAGCTTTCCAAACAGTACAGGATTTCTTCTCTCTCACTGTAACCGTGCCCCAGCTGGCATGGCTACAGTGTTCCCTCCTCCTCCTCCTGCAGGAGCTGGGGAACGGCTCCTGCAAGTGGCAGGACAAGCTGTTCCCCATCCTGGTCTTGTGGGAGGATGAACAAGCCGTTTCCTTTCCCTTCTCTCTGTGGGGACTCAGAAAGGAGCAGCTGGGTGGCTCCTTTGGCTAATGTAGCCAGGCTCAGTGTCACGCTGACGCCAGGGCAGAAATAACCTGCTCAAAATAACATGGCTCCCTCCCTGCACCATATCCCTCACACCCTGTAGCCCACTCTTTACAGTAGCTGCTTCTTAGTTTTCCAAAGTCCAGCTGTGTGTGCTTGTCTCAGGCAGGGGAAGCAGGTTGCCTGGATACAATCCCTTTGATAAGCAGTGCAGTCCCCCTGGAAATCAGGCTGCAGTCCTTCCTCTCCCCTTCCCAGCATCACTGCTCAGTGTGAAAGATGGATTTGAGTTCCCAAAGGGCTTCTGAATGCAAAAAAAAAGGGATGGGGAGGAAAGACAAAGCATCACAAATGTCAGCATTCACACCTCACCCCAAACAAACAGGCAGGTGTACGGATCGCAGAGACACAGGTCAGGAAAGTATTCCACCCATTCCTGGAGGCCAACATGAAGCTGGTCCTAACCTGATAAAAGAGGATCTCACACCTGAACTGGGCCAAGAAGCCACTCAGAATTATGCATCATGAGCAATGGAGATTAGGACTAATTGATAAAGTCCAGCAAGGGCAAGCCCAAGTGAGCTTACCCAGCTGTCAAGATAATCATCACTCTGAAAACGAATTTGCACAGAATGGGGTAGGGTTGGGAGGGGATAAAACAATTCCCATTTCCCTTGGGGTGTGAAGGGATAAAACAATTCCCATTCCTCTTGGTGTGTATTGCTTCACAGTTTTGCAATTACAGAGCTTCCTTGGCACCAGACAGCTTCCTTTGGCTGATGCTGCTAGAAAAATTGCCTAATGTGGAAAAGCACCATGATGTGCTTACAGGTGGCTAAACTGTAAAGACCACAAGGAAATGTTCACATTGTTTTAAAAGGCTTTAACCAGGAAGAATATGAGAAAGATGAAAGATAATTTATTATCAATATCAGGGAAAAAATATCCAAATCAGTCTTTTTTCCTTGCTTTATTCCCTAGTTCTCTCAATGCAAAAAGCCACACCTGCTTCACTCTAGATAACAAGTACATATACATATACTGAAAATCCTTACAAAGGATAATTTCTCGGCAACATTACAAAGTCTTCACAAAACAAAACTCTGTAATTGAAAACTGCTATCTCTATTACTCAATCCATCTGCCTTCAATGGTATTTCTCCACCTTCCTTGTAAGCCTCTGACGTGGGCCAATTTCCGAGAAAAGGTAACAGGATAATCAGACTAAACTGGCTGGTTCTAGTAGGAGAGTTTCAGGAAAGTAGGTGACTTTCATAGAAGAGCCTAAAACACATCAGATGAAATGTAAAATACAAATAGATTTCAGGACCAGAAGGAGAAAAAAATCCCTAAACTAAGACTCTTTTGTGGGGATTGCCATGCTAGGAGCACTCAGCACCCCTTACCCATATGGGCAGAGAGCATCAGTGGAAGTGCCTCTGCTGACTATGGTGCTGCAGGATCTTGGTGGGAGGTAAGTATCTTTCAGTTAGACAGGTCTCACTCAGGGCTCTATTGAACCAAACAAACATTTCACATTCCACAAGAAAAGTAACGGCCACCCACTGCAGTTTGGCAAACACTGGTGGTTCCCAGTGAGAAAGTCTATTTAGCTGGCAGTCATCTGCATTCTGCAGTAGTTCCAGTTTCTTAGTGCATTTAGAGGGCATCTCCTGACACAGTGCTTTAGGGCACATTGAGCACACCATAATTCACAGATGACAGTAGGAATTTCTGCTCCGAGAGGAATGGTTGCAACCTTTTAGACACATTAAGATAGCAAAATGCACTCTTGGACTCTGGCACATGTGGTAATCTAAAATCAACCTGGGCTTTGATAGCTTTCCTGTGGAGCAAACTAATGTGCTAGTGAAGAGAGTCCCCCAGAGAGACTCATGCCAGCCTTGCCATTCTCCTTGGTTGCTTCCTTCAACCTGTCATCAGCACCTCAGTCATCTCTTGATGGAACATTAGAGAGTTACAGTCAGGCAACTGTGGGTTAAGGCATTCAGCTGCATCATATGCAAGTTGAAAAAGACTAACCACAAAGCTGGGATTCATCCCTGTATACAGAATGCCACAAGTCATGCCTTCCCGCTGGCCCTTCTATTAATCCCATATGAATACCAAGTAATGAAAGTAGCGAGGCAGAACTGCATAGCACCCAGCAAGTGAAAAGCCCTACAGCTATTGCCACTAATACCCTTTAGATGCTCCAAAGATAGGTATGGAAGCTTCTCAGAGCAAATGCTCTGAAGGCAGAGTAGGGAAAGGAGAAAGAAAAGATTGTACAGATCTCTGGCAGGGGCAAAGAGGATACACAGATGGAGGGTTTCCTTCTTTAATCTCAAAAATTAGGATTAATCAGTGCATAACAAGACAATACTGATGGGACTTTTTAACAATGATGCCTCCATTTTCTTCTGCATCAGACACACTGAAATCAACCGACCAGATATAGAGTCATTGTGAATTGGGGTCTGAGTGAGGCAAGAAGGAAAGGGGGAAAGAGAAGTCTAATCACAGGTTCTTTTTTTTGCATTTTTTCTCTCATTCTCATTTCAAAGACAGAGAAAAAGAGAGAGACACATATAGAGAAAGAGAGCGTGAATCATTTAACATGAATTTTGCCTGAATGAGGACTGACATAACAGTGTGAAACAGGAAGGAAATGTATGAATAATGCAGAGCAAGGCTCTGTCCGTGCAGACCGAAGACTGTTATCGTGTCCCTGTTTACAGCTTCTGAAAGCACAATCAAATAGATATGAAAAGAGTGCAAAAAGCCTGCATGGTCATCTCACGTTGAAAAGGTGTTAAAATACATCGCAGATCACAAAATAACACCTCTCAATCACTGCACAAAAATCGCTCATCTGCTCACACCAAGACAAAGAAGAGGAGTTGATGTTGCTTTAAGTTAGAAGTGAGTGGAAGTAGGTTTTATTCCCTGTACAGGTTAGGCTCTACGCTGTGCCCAGCCTGCAGTGGCTGCTATGGTAGACTGAGGCAGAAACACAAGGGAGAACATACCCTGAGCAGCTCTGCCATTCAGTTTTTACCACCCACGCCTGGGAGAAGGGCTTGTAGAACTACAGAAAACAGATTTTTTTTTTATGAAGGTGACCCCTGAGAGAATTCATACCTGCCCTTCTGCTTATTTACAGTTGGTGTGTGCAAGAAGCTGAACTCATTTCTGATTCCTTTTATGGGAGAAAGTATGGCTAGGAGCTAGCACACTCTCCCAGGATGCTTGGGACAGCTGGTTTCCATTTGTGGTCCTGCCACTGGCTGGTTTTGGCCAAGCATCATCATTTTTGTGCCACTGGTAAAGCACTTTGAAATCTTCTAACAAAAAGCAGCATGTAAGAGCTGGATATTAATTCTGATTATTCTAAGAAGCCTATCATCATACCGTGTGGTCTCTTGCATTCTGTAATTAAGGCACACTTCTGCCCTAAGGAGGGTATTCTTATTCCTTTCCTTGCTTTATACTGCTTCTGGATGGAATTTGCAATAATTTCCGAGGTAGCCTGTTGGATCCCCTCCACATGTCTGGTCCTTTTCCAAATCACAGTCCATGAGTTCATCCAAGCAGTGATGGGAGACTCTGGCCGTATTGTGTGCCTCAAGAGTTCAGTAGCAGCAGAACTCACACAGTCACCCATAGCTGCTGAAGATTCCTCAGAAAGCTTTAAGAAAAATAGGCTGATCTACTGAATGAGTCTTTCTCTACGTTTTGCTATATTAGACTAGCAAGAGACATAATACAATGTTACATATGTTTATTCATAGTTTTGACAATACAGAGAAACTTATCTGGAGGTCTAGGGAAAGGCATCTTAAAGAAGGGCTCCAGGGAGAAATAGAAAGAAGGTAGGGGGCAAAGCCACAACACTAGGACATAAAGCAAGGGAGATTCAGAAACACTGATGTTAAATTTTGGATTGAAAAGAAACAGGTAGGGTCTTTCAGGCCAAGAGTGTAGGGGGCATGACAGCCTTGGAAGAGAAGGAAACTCTTTGTGTAATTTTCCTACTTGTAATGGAAATACTCTTTGCGTGCAAACAGGCGTTCTCCCATCCAGCCTGCCTACCTAGCAAACCCTCGATCATCTAAAAGGGCAGACTGTGAAAAGGCCTGTTGCATATAGAGACACACACGGTCTTAAGTACAGCACTACAAGCAGCCAGCATGGAGAAGCAGTGATGCTCATGCAATGCAGAGATGAAAATAGGCTGCCTGCTACTTCAGGGATGGAAAAGGCACATTCTACCTTCTGCCTCCTAGAAATCTGCTGCAGCCTTTCATCAGCCAAAAGAAGCAGTGAATCTAAGTCACAACCAGCCTGCTTTTGGTTCCCCACCTCACGTTTGCCCATTTCCTCTTGGTGCTCAGGAAAAAGGAAAGGCCAGCAGGGATTGCCATGTTCTCAATACAGTGTATTTCTATGGTGATATTAAAGTGCCCTCTATTTGCTTTGTATCTTTTCACCTTGAAATGGGAGCTGCAGGTGCTTGTATGCTCTGCAGCTATTGCACATAATGAAAAGTGACAGGGCGGTTCAATCTCTGGGGTCCTTTCAGTCCATAGGAGAAACCTTTCAGGAGAAAGTTTCAGCTGAGAAACCCAGCAATGTTGGCACTTGGGTTGGTATTTTTTCCTAAGTTGTTCTGACATCTCCAGGAATTGTAGTGGTGCCCCCTAACTCATATCATGCACCGTCCCTGACTGTATCAACTAGCATTTACTTCTGGTCACTGATAATCGCAGCTCCTATCAAATCAGTAGCCTAAATATGAAAGGCTCCCTGCTGTGGTGTCCACAGCACTGCAAAGGGTTTCTGCAGAGGTGATCAGAGGACAGGTTGTACTCTTTTCAGCTGGGCTTTGAGCTCTTGTGAGGGAGGATGATGTGAAGGATGATGATTAGTGTCTTTTGGAGACAAAGACAATATGCTTTAGGCCTGAATTAGCAGCTGTAAAATGCAATGAGATCAGCCATTCTGCAGACTGTGTGAAGCTGCAAAGAAAAATTATACCAGTAGCAGACTGGTACTGCATGAGATCCCAGTTGCTTGGGATCTCATGCCATCTTCCTCTTCATAGCAATATACCCACTATCCCTGCATCGCTGTGCTCAGAGGAGCTATATAAAGAAGCACTTCCTTCACAGGCATTCAGATAGGCTGCCACAATGTTGTGGTCATGGAATACATCATACCCTTTTCTCTACTCCTACAATTAATTTACAGTTCGTATTAGCTCCTTGTAAAGCTCGATGAGGAACAGTGAAGCCAGCTTTTGTAAATGAGGGAGGGAGAACATCACCAAATCTATCTCTGCATAAATGACGAACTATCTTGAGACAATCTCCTGTAAAGGAAGATGTATTACACTGAATCCAGGCCTCCACACACTTAAATATAAAGTCAAATTGAATCTATTCCTCTCATAAATAGGAAAGCACAGACAAGCTTCTGAGTCAGGAAAGTCTACCAGGCAGAGTTCGCAATCCCTTTGTTTTGAAGCTGTCCTGTCCTTCCAGACCTGATGTTGAGCTGAATTCCATGCATCCCCAAGTTAGTTGGTGAACCATATAGTGTGCAAGCCTCATATATATAAAGGCCATGCTGATTCATCTCCACATACATGGGGAGCCATATTCTATCAATTCTAAAAGCAGATGAACCTTATTCAGTCCAACATACCACCCACTTTAATGAAGGTTAAGATATTGATCTCCCCAGTAAATCAAGGTGAGATCTATAGATCCCCTCCCCAATAAATGATGTTGGCTGTATTGATTCTCTCCTTCTACCCCCCATAAGTGAAAGCAAGACATATTAGTTCCTCCCCATTAAATGAAAGTGAGCTGAATTGAGGCCACCCCAATAAATAAAGGGTGTGCCATGCTGACTTAGACCTTAACCACATAAATGCAGGTGAAATGTATTGATTCCATCTTCTGTAATTGAAGGAGCACTGTATTTTGGTCCTCCTTACAACATAAACAATGGCATAGCATATTGATGCCATCATTCTTGAAGCGAAAAGTAAGTTTTGTTGAGGATCTCCAAAATAAGAAAGGAAACTCACACAGAACGTAGCATCTTATCCAGAAACTGATTTTGATCTGTTACTTACACATTGAGACTTCTACTGCATTTGGATGGCAGAGGTGTGTTACTGCTTAAAAACTCTGGGCACAAAATGAAGTGACAAAAGATAAGGCAGCAGGGTATCAGTGAAGGGATTTGATGGCTAAGGGGCTGGCCTCCTGACTTCCAGTCCTTGTGTTCATTTAAACCACCTGCATTTAGGCAACTTTACGTATCTCATCTGCCTAGTAAAGATAATGGTCTTTCTCTGAAATCAGGTGGTAGATTAGATTTATTCATTTCTGTCTACAATGTTCTGTTGGTGAATGGGACCAAGTAAGTCCGGGTGACAACAGTGGAAGTGGATGGAGCATTGCAGGGTAAAATGATTAACAAATAAGGTGCCCTGTGCCTTAAGAGAGACTAGGCCTAAACACTACAAATAAATAAAAAGCAGGAGCTGCCTGGAGCCTCTGGTGATAAGCTCTTTACTTATTCCTCCTCCTTCCTACTCCTTTCCACTAATAGCACTGGTTTTAAATGGTCGTTGCTGATGGGAAAGATACCGAAGGTATCACCTCACCTCAAAGCCATACAATAGTTCAGGAATTCAATCTTTCAGACTGTGATTGTTGCAAGTGAGGCAGTACCCATCTGCAAAGCAAAACATTCAGATTGAACTGCACCCCTCCAGGAGATCAGTCAGCCCAGCAGTGTGACAAAACTCAGGACAGTGCAGGGACAGCTGCTGGTGGTATAAAAGAGGTGCAATTCTTTGCTTCCCCAGGGAAATAAACCCTTTTTCCCCACAGTGCTCCACTGCACAGTTGTTGTTTTTGTTACCTGTTATGAACATCATAATCCTTGGGGAAGCTACGGAAGACAAGTGAAGAGGACAGAACCAGCAGATCCTTGCAGAGAGGCCTGTCTTTGTCTATCTTTCCAATTTGTCCAAGCAGTAGCAACAGGATAGGAAAAAAAAAAGTAAAACAAACAAAAGGACAAAAAATAAAGCAGTCAGGCACATATGGATGACATGAGGAGGTTAAAAGTCAAGACGAAAGTCCTGAAACATCCCACACAATAAATTATAACATTGTCACTTTTTTTCCCAATGTCACAGAAAAGAAGCGCACCTCTGGTACCATGTCTTGTGATGAGCAGGCAGAGTTATGGCATCTACATGGCACCTCCTCCACAATATATGGGGGTGTATGCATGCAGAAAGGGAGAGATGAGAGGGACAGTTAAAGGAAAGCATGATGATTCGATGAATCGGTACCAGTATACATCTAAGAGGAACCCAGGCATCTTACGTTGGCCATATCATGAGCAATGCAAGCTTTGATATTTTGTTTAGGATGAAATACCTCAGTATATTTAACCATGTGTTTCTTCACACATACAAGATGTGATAGCTTTTACGTGATTTAACTGTTCCTGGTAAATCTTGTGTTCTTCCCATGTGGGTGTTTCCAAGCATACTGCTTTGCTCAGAACAGACTTTGAAAATGCCAGTCAAGTGCCAGTCCCCCCTAAGCCCATGAATGGAAAAGCCCAATTTCTTTGCAATGCTCTCATATCACCAGCTGTCTAAAACCCTCTCTGAGAGGATTTAGATTGGATTTTGTGCTGATTTTATACAGTTGTCTTATGTCTTCCCCATGAGTGGTGAAAGAGATTTGTTCCATACAGCATTGGGGATGCAAATATCATTCTTGTTTCACTGCATAGTTTGAAAGGAGGACCAGACAGTTGCCATGGCAACGGCACATCTGAGCCAGATGTAGTTGCTATGGAAACAGAAACGATGGGAGCAAGGAAAAATAGTCCCAAAGGACAAACCATTTTAAAACACACACAAAAATTCCCTTAAACTAAAATAAAATCTTGCTTTGAAATTCTAGGGCCTCAGAAACAAGAGGCACACCAGAGGAGAATGCAAACACCCTCTCACGATCTCAGTGCTTTCCTCTTTTACATTTTTGAGAGACAAGGGAGAAGTCATTGGAAGCGATCCAGCAATTGCTAGAAAGGAGGTGAAAGTAAACTCCACCGTACCTTTGGCTGGGTCTGCTGAGCCTGTGGGAATGTGAATGCTCTGCATTGACAACTCTGTGCCATGGAGGCACGAATCAGGACCCCACTCAGTTACCCCTCCTGTTCGCAGCAGGCTCTCCTTTCAAATAATTAGATTTTATCTTTGCAGACTGTTTAGTCCCTTCAAGAAGCATAGTTTTTATCATTAAAGAGGGGGCAAGATGCACTGTTTTTGTGATGTCCCAGGCTTAAGTCATGGAATCTCAAGCAATAGCTGTACTGCAACCTGCACACTGGCCTTCAGGGATGGACCACTCTGTTTGATAGGTTCTAAAGAGAGGAATGCAGAACATACTATGTCTCATCAGGGTGTTTTGTTACTGCTTATCTATAATTCCTTTTTTTAAGCTTTGATATTGCAGTCAATCAGAGAGAATGATTAAAATAAGGAATGAATGATGCTGTGAAAGAGAGGATGGTAAAAAGCTTCAGCATCCACACAGATGTGTGGATTTGGGGTCTCCTAAGAAAGTAACACAGCAAACACAAGGACTCAGATGGGAAGTGGCAGAAGAGCAGGCAGCATATGGAGGGAGATGCTGATGGGAATAGATGGAGTAATAGAGGAAGTGAGGCAGGAGAGCCTCAAATTGGGAAATGATAGGGAAGAACACAGATACTGGAGCTGAGTATGTGTGGTAAAATGAAGTGCATTGAGAAGGTGAGCAGAAGAGCAGGTGAAGCCTGAGTCAGGGTACAAAGATTGAAGCAGGAAGAGATGAGAGGACAGAAGGGATCAGGATGGCAGACCACAAGATATAAGGGTGGTTGGGCAATCTGGAGGCAACACAGTTGGCACAGCAGTAGGGGGACGGGACAGGAGGGACAGGTCAGGGAGGGAAATAAAGAGACAAAGCCTGGCAAGGTGCAGGAGCAAGGAAAGCTGAAAAGAAGCAGATGTGGAGACCAGATAGGGCTCAAGATGGTTTGTAGGGTAACACACTTTCTGTTGTTGTTTGTAATATGCCATATTTCAGCAGATTTCCCGGCATTTCTAGAATCACTGCATGTGTAAATACTTTTGTATTTTGTTAGCCTCATCACACTAAACACTTATCACACTGTAGTGAGGGCAACTTAATCCAATATAGTGATGTACATAAATTTCCCAAGTATTTCTTTCCTTGCTCTGTATCAAAAGCTGATGTTATCAAATTTTTCCACGCTTTTCAAAGTGCAGACTTTCATTATTTTCTTACCGAAAGCAGATTTAGAAAAGCAGTTCAGCACCTCAGGTGCCTTTGAATTGTCACTGTATTTTCTGCCTTCTCATTTTGTGATCACGGTTCCTGCCCCTTTGTTTCAAGCTCACTCCTCTCTTTCTGTCTATAAAAAAGGGAGATGGATGCTGCAGTCTGCACACACCTGTAATTTCTGTTGAAGCCAAGGGAATCTGCAAGCATGAAACTAACAGGACTGGAGGGCTTGGCTAAGGATTCCTGTTTAAAGGAATAATAAACTGCTCACATTTACTGAGAAGGAGAAAGAAAAAAGTCTTTATTCTAAATGTAAATCTCTTCCTGCTGAGGAGCGAACCCAAAAGTCAGCCTTCAGGATATAAATATTTATGCCTTTTGCATAAACAGCAGATGTAACGTTTCCAATTAACTGTCGATCTTTCCATTTCTCTGGCTGCTGCTGCTTTCTCTCACAATATTGGAATGAGCAGTCCGCTTGATTTGCCTGAGCTCAGATCTGTCACACATTTCCACAGTCAGTAAGATGAAATTGTTTCTGAAAATGTTTATTTATCAGAGCCTAACAACTTTCCTGTATTTTTTATTCCTTGTATTCAATGTAAGATAAATTCTATTCTGGTGAAAGATGTGAGATTCAAAGCCCAGATAAGAGGACATCAGAGAAGAAGCAGAAGCAGACAAAGGTGAGAGTGTGCACTCAGCCATTGCAGTGTATTTCAGCCCAGCGCCAGAAGAAGCCCTCATGACATGAGAGACACCAGTCTCTGACCCCTTTGGCCCCTTGCCTTTCTACCAAGGCTGCCAGCTTGTGTGCAAGAGGTTTTATGATGTTCCCAAGGAACTGCCTCTATCACTTCTTTCAGTGTCAGCTTTCCCAGGTGTCTGACATTGAATACCTCTAATGGCAGCATCCCACTTCCACAACTTTTTTCTCTTGGGGAGAAAGTATGAACTGTGCAAGCAAGAAAAGGAACCCTAGAAGAGCTGGTAAACAGTTTCAGTTGGCATTATTCAGTTTTCATTGGCATCATGACTACAAAGCTGAAGATTTTGCTGGAGCACTGGAAAGAGGGCAAGAACAAAAATCAACAGCAGAGAAGCAGTAGTAGGTAAAAAAAAAAGCCAGAAGGTGGGTGCAACGGGAAGGAAAAGCACTTGACTGGTGATATGTCAGAAAGTGGGGATCCCTCTGTTCCCTTCTGATGAGGATGCTTTGGCATGTTGCCCTGTCCTCTGATCTGTCCCCCAATACCATGAAGTTTAGCTCAGCATCTCTTCATTTCCCGGGAATCCAACAATCAGCGAGGGTACTGCTTCAAACCAGGAGCTGCTGTTCAGCTGATCCAGATTTCACTGGGGGCTCAGGTGAAGATCTCTTGGCCTTCCTGCTTATGGGGGAAGCATTGGCCTGGAAGCCATGCAGCTGGCCTGGGACTGGCCTTTGTGCTGCCGGCTGGGTTAGTGCAGGAGGTCAGCCTTGCTCTTTACCTTCTTCAGAAGCTGCATCCTGATGATGGCTGGCAGCTCTGGCAGGTGCTGTTGCTATGGGAACTGGCTCTGCTTTAAAACCATCCATGTGTCAGTGCAGGGATAGAGGCATCTGCAATCCTGACTGCTTAGGGGTGCACCCTCCCCACACAGTTCTGCTACCTGCTGCCTGCTTTTCTCCAAGTTCCTGGCACTTTTAGCTGCATTTCTGCCCTCTCCTCAGTCTCTTCTGTCTGCCACAATCTTCCTGGCTCTGGATTCTTCCCAGGGTGAACAGCTGGCCTCTCACATAGCATGAGAAATCATCAAACACTAACCCAGGAAAAAGGGTCCAAAGTCAGAAGTAACTGGAATTTTAATTGCTTAACAAGCATGATTTTCACTTTGTTCTGTGCTGTACCCAAATGGCTGATATAGTAGTCTGTATTCAAGTATAGTTTTGTCTCAAGCACCTGTGACCAGAGCTGAAGTTATTACCGGCTGCATGCTACCTTCCTCTCCTATGTATCAACTTCTCTGTTGGATCAGTTACACCTGAAAGAACCTGAGGTAGCATTGGCAAAATGTCCAGGCTTTGCTTTCCCACCATGGACAGGAGTCAGGGTAGCACCAGTGTTGACTGGCTCCTCTCTCATGCCCTGTCTTTACTGGGACTCAGTGTTCCTCCTGCCTGGGGAGCTGCACTGGCATGAGGCAGCCCTACCAACTTTCTTAAAGTGCATCAATGTGGATTAACAATTTAGAATGGAGCAATCTCAAAAGGAGACTGAAAGTCAGTTTTCTTAAACCACAAGCATTTATTATTTTTTTTTTCGGTTCAGCCCCCTTGACTGTGGCTGACTGTCTGGTATTTCTCTTGAGTTTTCACTGCTGGCTGAAGAGGCTCTCTGGTTTAATGGCATTCATTAATCATACAACAATGCATCTCTGCAGCACCAGAGCTTAGAATTCAAGTTACATTACTGATGGGTGTTGGCCTGGCTTCTCAGGTTGAGGGTGCTCTAAGGTCAAGTCAGATACTTCAGGCTCTGTGCACGTTTTGGGTGTAATGTAGGACACCCAGGATATAGGCAGCTGCTTGTTCAGGCACAGGAACAGACTTTCAGCTGAGTGTGCTGAGTGCTCCATGTCATGAGTCACTCTTGGGGCTGAGGCAAAGGGAATTAAGCCACTGTCACACTTCCCAGATTTGAAGGGGATCTGAAAGCTGCAGTGACCCTCTCAAGAATTGTCCTGGTCTGTGTCAGTTATAGCAGGTCCTTACAAAGCCCAGGATCTCAGTCTCTCATGCCCACTGGCTGCTCTTCTAAAAGCAGCTGATCCTCCCATGCACTCTTTGTTCTCTGTGTTTTCCCTAGAACAGTTTGTCAGGTTGTTACCAAGGTATCCAGTTTTTCCACTGCTAAAGGACCCAAAGCCAGTGCTGTCTTCTTTCACATGCCTTGTGGATGCTGTGATGACCTGCAGGCAGTCAGAAGCAACCTTCAGTCTATCCTCCTTCTCCTAGCTGGACACAAAAGCAATTGCAGAGCCTGTGGCTAGAGTCTGCAGGAATGCATTAACAAATGGCCTTCAAGGGCTTCCTTAATCACCTTTCCCTAGCTCTTCTGTTGCCAAGATGGTGTTCAAAGGAAAATGTCAAGGCCTGATCCCAGCCCACAGACCGCCAGTCAGACAACTCAGTGCTAGACACTCCCAGATTTGCTTTATGATCCTTGTTTCAAGGCCTCTGGTAAGCATGATGGAATGCACCACAGAACCGCAGCATTGACACCTGTCCTTTAGCAAGGGACTGCGGTTGTTTTAATCACTTTTTAGGATACAGGATCCTTTGTGTTATCATCATCCCTTGTTTTACCATTAACGGAGCTTGACTTACCCCTACTGCTCTTGCTCTGGGGAGGAGTTGGTTCCCTATCAGGAATGCTCCTGTGCAAATCCCTAGAAAGTGGAATTTTAGGAAGGGACCAAAATTTTGGCTAGATGCCTTCAAGGCCCCTGATACACTATGAAAAAGCACTAAAGCAGAAGCAGAAGAGATATGCCCTTTTGCAGCTCCCATACAGCCTGAGAGTGACCTTTAAAGGAAGGTTCCTTTCAAGAACACCACGGGCTGTTTGTGCATTACATCATTCTCTTTGCGAATATGCTCATAGAGCATTTGAATTACCTCATTCTTCCCAGAATTTAGACCCTTGAATTTGCACATTAAGCAGCAAGAGTCACTGAGCTGATTCTCTGGAGCCCTACTGATGTGTAAGAGACCCATCCTGCCTTTCCCATGTCTTGTATGTACCCTGTTACTTTGCCCATCAGTCACACACAGTGATTCAGCAAATAGATGTGCTTCTTGTTGGCAGGTTGTCCAGGCATTTAGCTCGATAGCAATGTAGAATATTATGTGTCCTTTCATTTATTTTGCCCAAGTGCAAATTTGACTACAGGCTGTTCCATTGTCTGTTTAATATTTTGTCCAACCTTCTGGCTTCCTTCTAGAAAGGAAAGAACCTGCAGGTGCTGCAAACACTTTTTGTTCCTTTATGACTAGAACAAACTACTCTATTCCTCTACAGCTTTTAGTCTGACTTTATTCTGGCTCGCCCACCTGCCTGCTTTCTCTGGAGAACTGGCAGGTGAACATTTTCAATAATTTACTTTAGAGCTGTTCTATCATCCTGCTATTTATTTCTGCCATAAATTATGCCCAGAGGTTAGGAAGCTCTTATCTTCGCAGTCACAAAGGAACCGAAGGAAAATATTCTGCAGGGCACAGAGGCATCTTTGGGTGGTTTGTAAATATTTCCAGAGGCAGAAATACTGGGGAGTGAAAAGAGCTGTAGTCCTTACCCTGTTAGTATCGCCTGATATAACCTGCATCTCCTAGGTTATGCAACGGGGAGCAATTGTGCTCACACAGCCCACTCTTCCTACTGCGATTTACATCCAGCGTCTGTGAGATACACCTGCAAGTGCTTCAAAGCATGAAAAGGAAATAATAAAAAAAAAGCCTTAAGAGATGATAGCTTACTCCTCACACAGTCGTTTGACTCATTAAAATCAGTGGAGCAATTTTCAGTGACTTCTCTGGGATTTGGATCAGACTGTAAAACCCCAAGCCCAAAGAGCTGAACCGCAGCCAACTAACTTAAGAGAAGCAGAATTCCAAGCAAATGAGTTTTCATTTTTAATTCAGCAGCTAAATGAAATTGAACTGCAGAGCATTTGGAAGGGATAGCTCCAAGAAAAATCCAGGGAACTGAAGGAAGTGATACTTCTGGTGTGCTTGCCTCTTCTTAGCCATACCCAAAGGGGCTAGTTGCTCCACAAAGCAGTACCAATTATACAGTAATGGTCGCTACTACTTTATTATTACTATATGCTTAAGTGCTCATTGTAGACCAGGACTCCAGCAAGCTGGACAATAGACAAGTATCGAGCAAACAGATGGTCCTTGCCTCAGAGCATCTCAGAGTTCTAGATTGACCATTTTATGCTCAGAGTTTGCTGATGGGTGTTGCACCACACAGAGTGGCATTGTTTTTTCGCTGCTGAAGTCAATTAGGTTCTTAGTGCCCCAGGGAGGTGATAGGGAGTTTGTGCTGCTTGCTTTGATAGAAGATATAAAACAAAAGTCCTGGTTTTACCACCCAGATTCTAGTATGTTGTGTTGGAAAATGCCTGCAGAAGCTTATTCAGCATGAGGGTGAACTTGGTTGTACTGTACAGGCTTGTTTACAAAGTGCAGTGTTGGCTGCCTGAAGGTCAAGCAGGTACCTCGTGCCAGGGCTCCCTCCCTGCCCAGGTCTAGGCATAAATGGAGAATTAGCCTACAGTATCTCAGTGCTTCATGAATACGTGCCTTCCTCTGAAGGTCTCTTTTTCTGCATCTTCCTCTTTTTATTTTTTCTTTTCCTCAGCATGCCCTGATTTCCTGCCCTTTTCTCTGCTACCTCTCTTTTTTTTTTTCTTTTTTTCTTTTCTGATAGCATCACCTGGTCACCCTCTGTGGATAATTCCTCTGGAGAATGGCAGACTTACAAAAATAACAGTTGTAAATCTCTGCCTATAATTCACTTTGTTTCTGAGCAGCAAAACCAGACTTAACTACTTAATTTCTTTAGGGGCTAATGTGCTCCTTGTGTTCAGATGGGCTATCCCTGGAGAAGCCATACTTACGTTCCTCCAGATCTAGGCAGAAAAGGAAGCTCTAGGAATCCCATAAGAAGAGACTGTCCTTGTTTCCATCTTCCCCCATCAAACCCTCTGCCAGTATGAGATAAAAACCCCAGTTATGACCAAAGAAGAGAGGAAAGGAAAAGCAACTCAGAAACTTGAGGGCAGTCCTGGCTCTGCTCCAGCAGCTGGTGCTTGTCTTTGACAGGTACAGGGAGAAATTGGACTGAAGAGGGGATCTCAAGCAAACAAACAAATCAAGTAAATGAACAAACTGGGTGATAAAGTAGAGCTGAGAATCAGTAGCTAACGAACACATCTCTGTCACTGCATCCCTTTCTCCTGGGTAGAAGGGGAGTCAATTACCCACCTTCCAACAAGCTATTGATCGAGCTGCTGCCACGTATCGAATCGGAGACCCGACTGCCCTGCGTGTGGCTCTTTGATTTTCTCTCCTTCTGTAGCAGCACGTGGATGGAAGCCAGATGAGCCAGCATAGGACTATCGATCAATCCGCCTCCCTCCTCCTCCTCCTCCTCTTCTTCACCCCAGTCACCATGACAACCATGACTGCTGCAGCAGCAGCCGCACTGTTTACCTGGCCCATTTATTTTCCTTTTCAATATCTTTCCCTTCCCCCCGCTGCTCTCACCTTGGCATGATATTGGCAAAGCACTCAGCAGTTGTAAAAGGGATGAGTTTTTATGACTCTGAGGAGGACAATGCAGTTCTCAGCTCTACTTTATCACCTAGTTTGTTCATTTAGTTGATTTGTTTGCAAGGAATCATTGCCTATAAACCACAGATATCTCAGTCACCAACTAGGTCATGCTCCAGTCATTGAGGAGGACCTGTCATTAAAAAATACAGGTCTCCTTCATATGGTTTGAGTGTGCCTGTATTAAGACCCATGTTTTCTTCTAATATATTGCCCCAGAGTGGCAACGGAGTACTTATTTCAGGTATGACATCATTTACCAGCTGTTAATGTCACACGATCCCTTGGACAGTACAACGAAACTGCTGGGTGGACTAGACTTGCTTTCACGTTTTCAGCCACGCACGTAATTTCGGGTGAGGGCACTGTGTCCAATGGGGGCCAGCTGCTGTGGACGGAGCAGCAGAGGAGGCAAGTGTCACCTCCCAGTAGAAGGCCTTTGCAGTAAGTTCACCAGGGCTTCCATCTACGTATGCTGAGTTCACCCAGTTCTACAGTGCTTTCCATCATCCCTACAATCTTCCCAAGTGCCAATGAAGTCTTTTCCCATCTCTTTCCTCATACTGCTTCCACTGCCTGAAATTGCCTTCCCGTTCCTTGGCAGGATGACAGTCATGCTACAACAACCAAATAGTAGATAAATGAACAATGCTTAAGGAGTAGCCCATTCCTCCCCCTCCTGAATGTTTGATTTTTTTGTGCCAAATCATCCATCTGCAGCTTCTAGTGTAGGATTCTCTGCTGAAATGTAAGACAAAGGGGCTTTTTGCAGGGGTACGGGATATAAGATATAAATAAATGGTATCTCTTAAAATATAATACAGGTGTCTGCCTTGTCTCAAAGGTCTCCCTGGCTTCCTTTTAATTGAAATTCTTCACCCAAGTCTCACATTCCTGATTCTTTCCACAGCAAAGCCATCAAACCCTTCCAGGAGACTCCTACTTTTCCTTATAATTCAATGTGATTGATACAGGATGTGAAGTATCACTTGGTGTTATCAAACACAGATTCTCCCTCCTTAAAGCATAAAGCTACAGGATAAACTGTGGAATTTGCTACTGCATGATATTAGGGAAGCAAATACTGTATTTTGAACAGGAAACAGACATCTATAAGAAAGAGAAAGGCACTGGTAATTGTCTGCAGGAGAGTTTCAACCCCCAATGCTGGGAGGCACAGGAGGACTGGGGTCAGTGAGGAATCCTGCTTCATCCTTCTGTTTTGCCTACCCGAGAATAGTGCCATGCTGGGAGCACTGCAGAGCCGTCATCCCTTCTCCCAACAGTCTGACAAGTCTCAGTCCATCAAACATATTACCAAGCTCAATTAGCCAGTGGTTTCTCTTTATACAGCAGGAGCTCAGATCCGAGCGTGGCCTGGTGATGGATTCATTCAGAATGAGAAAGGCTTGGACAGACTCTGCAAAATGAGACTGGGGCTGGGGGTTTGATCACCACCAGACACAAGGCCCTGGCATCGCTGGGTGACAATTAATTCAGGGCACCATGAGAAAGAGGGATATGTTTGACTGGCTGGAGCAATGGTCTGATGTGACATGGCAGGAAACATGATACTAATGCAAATTGTTAGTACTTATTAACTAATTAAATTGTTGTTTTGCCCATAAGGCGCTTAACACTTTCCAGGCACAGAAGAGAGCCCAGTCCCCACCCTCAGGAGTAGAAGGTCTAAAAAGGCAAACACAGAGCAATGGTGAAAGAAAAACAATTAACATAGAGCAGAAGGGGTGTAATGAGAAGAAGCACATGGTTTTGCAGTGTCTGGTTTTGAAAGAAAGGTTTATGTGATCACAAGATCTTTGGCGGGGGGAGTATGTATGACATCATATGTCTGTCAGATACATGTATAATTTTTGGTGCATTGGTCAACTAAAAGCAAATTGGATAGATGAAAAGCTGGCTCAGATGTACTTAATTTCATTAAAATAAAATGCCAAGAGAAGAGACAGCCTTTTCTTCAGCTCAGAAGGCGGCTGCAATAGGAGTTCATATTTTCTCAGACTTCAGAAAATTTGCATGGTCTGCAGCTCTTAAAAACAGCCAGTTAGAAGAAAAGGCTGAGAGTCTATGAAACACAACCCTGCAGGAAATCAGAGTACCTTCATTGTATCTTCATAGGTAGAGATGCTGCTGCAAAAGGTGGAGCAAAAAGAGGTATATACTGGGGAGATGGAATGAAAGAGTGTGAGGAGACTGGCAGGGCTGGCGAGAGCTCACATTATTAATGGAGGAGATAGGGGAAACACACTGGAAAAGATGGATGAGCAGTCTTGCACAGATGACTTTCAGTTCCTTAAAATCAGTGTTAAGTAGGAAGTAGTGGATAAATTCAAGCCAGGAGCGAGACACCACAGTGTGCTGCAGAGATGACCTTTGTAGCTCCATTTGCCATGTACTGCAGGGAGGAGAGGTGCACATCAAACCTGGGATGTGACTGTTATAGTAATAAAGATGACAGATGCAGAGCCCTTGATATTATGGCTGTAGGAGAAAGATCTTGTGAATACTGAATGTGAAGAAAAATTAAAGTCTGTCCACAAATGGGATGAATGGAATAAGAAAGAGCGAGGCATTGTGACATCTAAGCCACACAGGGGCTGGCTGTAGAGTCTACTATAAGCAAAAGGAGAGCAGTGAAGAGCGAGCGTAAAGGAAGATTAGGATTTCATTTTTTTATCCAGAATTTTAATTAATGGCGAGATGTGCAAGAGGGAGCATGCATTCAGGAGACCGAATGACAGTCCAACCCAGCCAAGCCCGACTATTCCGCAAAGCGCTAAAGAGTTTCAATAAACACGCGTTGCTCTGTTGTTTCATCAGACACGCCGCTCTGGCGTGTATCATATGATATGGCAGCCGTTCAGCCAGGCGGGGAGCAGCACAGGCTATAATTTCCTGGTCATATGGAACTGGGTGGGGGAGCGCCTGATGCTTGGGGTGAGTAATGCTGGAATGGCAGCATGTGGCACCCTGCTCGCTGCCGTTCAAGGCATCCGAGGTGTTGCTCTCGCTAGTCAGGCAGACGCCCCCCCGGGGCATCTCAACCCCCTTACGCTCTCCTGCACTTCAAAACACCCTCCTCTAACCTGTTTAGCCGCGCACCCGGATCACTTTCCCACCTTCCCAGCGTTTTGCCGGGGTTCGCCGCCCCACGGCCCGCGGGTCTCAGCCAGGCACGTTGCCTTCCCCCCTACCCCACGGCGCTGAGCTCCCCTCCGCGGCCTGGCAGCCCCTCTCCCTCCCTGCCTCCCGAAGCCACGCACGGGCCGTGCGGCGTTTATTTTGGAAACGCTGCGGGATGGCTACCGTGTGTTTGTGTGTCTGTGTGTGTGTCTGTGTGTGGGGGGAGGCCCAGCCCGGGCCGGGCAGCTCCGCTCGCTTGCGGAGGGTCCCCCCGCGCCGGCTCCCGCCAGCCGGCTCCGGCCCTCCCGCAAACTACGCCGGGCGAGGGCTGGTTTGGTTGGAGGGGTTTTTTTTGTTGTTCTTTTTTTTTATTATTTTTTTCTTTTTTCCTGCCCCGAGACATTTTCCTACGTGTATTTTTCTCCCGCCGAGCTGATTTACGAGCTGGGTTTGGCGAGGAGCGGGGCTGCCGGCCCCTGCTCGGGGGCGGGGGCGCGGGCGAGAGGGGCTCCCGCTGCGCTCCCCAGCCGGAGAAACGCACGTCTCTCCCCTCCCGCACCCTCCCTCTCCCCCCGACATGAGCTGTAATTTCCGGCAGACATTTGAGGTCCCCGACATCTGCATGAGGCGCAGCAGCCTCCCAGCAACCCCCCCCCCCCGCCGCTGGGCGGCCAGGAGAGGCGGCCATCGCCGGGGAGCGGGGCGGCCCCTCCTGCCTCCTCCCAACTCATTTATGTTTTACTCATTTCCTGCTCCCAGTAATGAGGCCAGCCGTGCCGGGGTGGCGGCCGCGCTGCTGAGAAGGCAGATTGTAACGCACACACATGGATGTTTTTGTTTCAGGGTGAATTTTTAGTGCTCGTGGAAGGGAGGGACTAAAGCCGAGCTGGCTGGAGCCTGGCACAGGACCAGCGAGCTCCCGGCAGCCTTTGCCAAAAAAATCCAGACATACCTCCCCCCCCCCCCCCCCCCCCCCCCCCCCCCCCGCATCCCGCTCCGGTTCCTGCGGCCCCTCCTTGCCCGCTCTCTCCCCCCTCGGCTGTTCGGGGGCCTCGCTGCGGCTGTAGCGGTGCTATTCCAGCCTGCAGCCCCTCAGCCCGGCCGCGTTCGAGCCCCCCGGCCATCGCCTCTCTGTCCCCTCGCTGTCCCCACTCTGTCCCCCCCGCTGTCCCCTCACTGCCCCTGCAGGAGGTTCCTCCTGCCGCGCACAGACGCGCCGCGGTCCTGGCCCGTGACTCCTTAATCCCAATCTCTCTCCTCGCCCGTCTGTGGAATTGCCGCAGGAGGGTGGGGAGATTGATATAAACATGTTATACTCGGAGGCGAAAACAACTCGAGGCCAAACATTCATCGCACTAGTGACTTAAACTAGGTGAAATGTCGACAGAGTTACTCAACATCACATTCCCAAACTCTTGTTACATAAAATAAACAAACCTTCTAGTGATGTTTTGTATAGTCTCCAGCCCAACCCCGGCCCCACCGATGTGCTTCATTCCCCAAGGGATGGACGGGATGTGGGTCTCTTGGCTTGTGACCATCTTACCCTACGCATCTACCACGGATGAACTCTGCCATTTGTCTCCTCTGTTATAATGTACTAACAGGATTCTGTGGGGTTTTGTTTTGTTTAAATTTGTCGTTAAAAAAAAAAAGAGAACAAAAACTTTTTTTGGCTGCAGCTATCAGCTCATTTTTGGTTGCTTTCTAACGCCAAGGCCAGCAGGATCCAGGAATTCATCTACTGGTGCCAGCAAGAAAGCACTGACCCAAACAAGGGAGCCAGAACTTGGACTGCAGTCCTTGCCAGGGATCAGCAAGAGGCCAGAGAGACCATGCTGCTGAGTCATCACCGCTCCAGCTGCTACAAGCCTTTTCTGGGGACGCGGCTGTTGCTAAGATTCCTGGGAGCTGACTGATTGCTCCTTCTATAGTCATGTAACACACACACATACACGTCAAAGGAGCAAGGAACAGCAGCTGGGGCCAGCTCGGAGCGAGAACACAGCCTGCTGGCCATGAGCAGCCAGACTTTGTGGCTGTGCCGAGACACAGGCAGGGCAGGCTGTGCCCCGCAGGAGCTGCTGTGTGAAGCCCTGGGCTCCTTTTGTACAGCCAAAGCTACCTCACTCCCAGGGACCTTCTCCTGTCACCCACGCACAGAGGTGTTTCAAAAGGCAACCAGTCCAGGCAGTGGTTCTGTACCGAGTTTTCTCTTTGTACTTGCACACTTGTGCTTCACTTTTGCTTCAGATCAGAGGGCCAGAGACATTAAGATGTAACAACATGCTTCAAATCTGTGCATTGCATTCCTTGCAGGGACAGTGTTGGGTCATTCCCTTCATACAGTAAATAAACATGTTCAATCAGATGGCAAGTAATGTGACCTCTTTCCAGTTCCGAGGCCCAGAACTGAAATTAACAACATTACCCATTAAGCCCTGTCAGGTTTGAGAGTGTTCTGCAACCTCACAATTGCACATGCTTCTTCATGTGCATCCTGCATTTTCTTTCACCCATTTTAATCTTTTAAATCTTTTTAATCTTTTTATTCTCCTGGATTTTACCTGCCTCAGGTACTCGCCTCCCTCAGATGCTGCAGTTACCCATGTTTCCTGCTCCATGTTTGACACTTAACAAACTAGATGTACTCAGACTTTCAGATCTCTCCTCTCACATCTAGGTTGTTAGAGCCTTAGGGCATGGGACCTGTCTTCTCTCTCTGGCGTTAGACACATCACTGATTCCAAAGGAATAACTAATCATACTAGCATTTAATAATAAAACTACTCATTCCAGAGCACAGTCTCCCTGCTCCTCGAGTGTCTGTGGGGGTGCCAAGCTCAGAATTACCAATTGCCAAATGAGGTTTCAGAACCATTGAGTTTCACAGTCACTTTTTTCCAGTAGCACCTCAGAGTCCTAACCATGGACCAAGACCACTGCATACCATAATACTGGAAAAGGGTCT
Organism: Scolopax mira; assembly: GCA_004320125.1. Taxonomy (NCBI): domain Eukaryota; kingdom Metazoa; phylum Chordata; class Aves; order Charadriiformes; family Scolopacidae; genus Scolopax; species Scolopax mira. The sequence continues at coordinate 8,111 of BJBW01007368.1, read as the reverse complement.
GTGCCCCAAAGTGTTCACAGAGACAAGCAGTGGGCAGAAATAGACAGGGGAGGGTGAGAAGGCAGTGAATTGGTTTTGGCCAGCATGGCAGGAGGTGGTCTTCACAAACAAGAAACCCAACTGAATTTCAGAGCAGATTCAGGACAGGAAAAAGAGGTTCTCTGAGATCCTCCAAAAGACTGTTTTCAACTCAATAGTTCCTTTTTGCAGGAGAGAATAGGTATCTTGTGGCCATTTCCCACAAGGAGCTTTAAGTGTTGCATAAGGTCAGTAGCACATTTAAATCTGCTTCTGGGCAAATCAGCAGAGAAATAGTCTCTTGGCATATGAAATCTGTTTATGTAGACAAATGTAGGTGTAGCCAAATGCAGACATGTTGTTTTGAGAAAGGTGGTAAGAAATCCTATACATACCAATACATAAATAAGTAAATTCTAAATAGCTTAAAGTGGGTGCGGGTAACCTCCATCACACCAAGTGTAAGAAGAGCCTGAGTGACACAGCAAAAGTCTAATGAGAAAGTGCTTGAGGACTTCACTCCTCAAGCTTCCAGAAGTAGAAGAAGCCACTCTGTACTGTCTGTAAAGGGACAGATTAAAAAGGATCAGATACGATTCTTCAATTTATACAGTGTTGTAGGTATTGTAGAAAAGAGAGGAGAAGAAAGCATTGCACGCATTGAGTTTCTTAATGACTTGCATATGCAGACTTGGAAGCTGCAGTTGGCTTGTAGTAAGGCTTTTGAGCGCTCTGACAGTGTGCCTGCATGGATGGTGAAAGCCATGTATGGTGAGGCTCATCCCCTCCACCGCATGCAGCTACAGGCAGGCTGTCCTTGAAAAAATATGCTGTTACAACAACTGAATCTTGCTTTTTTGTTACCCAGGAGTGTTTTTATGCCCCTAGAGTGACTTATATTTCACAGTACAGGGAATTTTGTCGAGTGTTGCTTGCAGAAGCTCACCATCAACAAAACTATGAAGAAATTGTGCCCTGAACTAAAGATGCTATAGAACATGCCCCATTCTCCAATTTTGAGTATTTTGGTGTCACAAGACTCCTTAGATGTGTTGTAAAGCATCAGTCAGTAGTATTTCAGACCCGTGTCTGCTATGGGTGGGATGGCCAGTAAAGGATGCCTGGGAGCAGCTTAGGCTGCAGCTGACAGGAAATGTTAATGCTGCCTTTGAAGAAGAGGTCAAGTTCTGCTGCACTCTGAGCCATACTGTTGTTCAGTCAGTCCTACCACCACCATCTCTGGGGCAGTCAGATCTCCCAAGCTACTACTTGGTGTCAAACCTCCCTATCTAAACGAGATAGTAGAGTGGCCCATGAAGAGTTGGTGTGCCCCTGTCCGTCACTGAAATCTGGGACAGTCCTCAGCAGAGGTTCAAGCTTGGTTATGGTAATGAGGGTGCTGGCAGCACAGACAAATGAACTCCTTCAAACCCGCAGACAGGGAGAGGATTTCTGTATTCACTCTTCTGGGTTTCCCTGCAGAGCTTGCTACACCCAGCCTCAGCAAAACTTTCTTACACTAGTGATATTTAGGGAGCCTGTGAAATGGATCCTTTCTGTTTGTAAGAGTGTTTGCATGAGATGGTCAGAGGTAGTTGCTTCCTCTGCCTTCAGAGTTGTCATATGAAGAGCCCCAGAAGGCTTCAGCCTTACCCCCAGTACCTTCTATATCAATTCTAGGTCTTGACATTTATTTTGAAGGCCTTCTGTGAAACTATCTGAGAATATCTTAGAAGAGCCTCTTTCTTTGCATGTTGATAGCACTGTTCCTCTGAACCCTGGGATAATGAAAGACAAGGCGTTCTCTACAGAATGGTCATGGCTTTACAGATCACTCTGCTTGAAAATAGAAATCTCCTTTGTCTGACTTTACTGAAGGCAGAACTGAAAACAGCAAAGAAGAAACAAGAAGGTGAAAGAAAAGATAAAAAGAAAGCATGAGTGAAAAGAGCTAAAGCAGTGAGAGAGAGGGAGTGAGGAAAGAAACAGCTTGAAAATGACAATTAAATCAGTTATAATGAAGAAAAATATTTTACCTTCCCTGAGACATGGGAAAGAACATCAGCCCAGAGGGATGCCATGCATTGCTCTGCTCTCAGATACTCTACAGGGAGAGTTTATGAGCACATAGAGAAAGGAATTCCACACAGTACAAACTGAGATACTTATATAGATGATGTTGCTGCTTATACATCTTAGGCCCGTCTAGCTTTGTGCAGACTTTCAGTCCAATATACAAGCAAAATCAATTCCTGTGCCGCAGGGGTCCCAGCTGTTTTCTAATGTCATTCACAAGAGCATTTGACGTGATGGCAGCAGGGACCCATGTGGCATCGCACCCCAAATCACAAGACTGTTATGTCATGTAATTTTTAGCCTTTCTCATGTTTCCATCCTGCAGCTTTAAAATTACATTTTCTCCAGTGTCCCGTAGTGATACACTCTTTTCAAGGTCATGCCACAGCTCTCAGTGTACCAGTACTGAACACCTCTGATATCTACAGATAACTGGGCAGATCTTAGGGCCATTGTGAGATTATAGTAATGGCAGAGTGAGGGGTCTGGCATGGGGAGAGATATCTCCACTCCCATGCGCATCGTTTTGAAGGCCCACAAGCATTATGCAAGAGACTTAATAGGATTGTAATTCTTGGAAGTGTCATGGCATTGCTTTAGTGTCAGTGTCATAAAGGTTCTAAAAAGGGTAGTTAATCATTAATTGGTTTGTGATACTGGAACACACTATTGATTAAAATTAAAACATAAAAATCTAAATAAAACACATATCCACCAGCATTTTACGGCACCGATCATTAAATTAATGGTAGCTCAGCGGCTGCTGCATTCCCCTGTCCAGCCATCGTCTGACACAGTGCAAGCCTGACAGTGCTGTTTGTAGCACTTTAGCCTTACCAAAGGACAAAATACTTTTCCAGATTTTCTTTGCATAAACTATGAGCAGTTTTTATTTCACCTATGGTAGGACCATCTGTTTTTATTTTTGCTGTATTATATTATAATCCAACTAAAACTTCTTTCCCTCTGCCATATATTAATTATGCAAAATCATGGTGCATCCCCATTCCTCAGCAAGGCTTGAATTGCAAAATGCTTGGGTGAATTTTAACATTAAGCAAGATCTAGTTTTACAGACCATGTTGCACTACATTTAGAGAGAAATTTGAAACTAAATCTTAACTGTTGTTCTGAAATAAATGAGCAAAAGATGTTTCTGAAGTCATAACAACTCTGAGGGTTCAGTAATACACAGCAGGTCTCTAAGTCAGAAATGTATTAACAAGTGATGCCTCACAGTGGACTGTGAGGTACAGGTTGATCGCAGCATTGCTGTTGAGCAGAGTACTTAATCACTTGCTCAGCATTAATACATGTATGGAGAGGTTAAAGAGAATTAATAGAGGGCAGGGAAGCACCCAGCTTAAAAAGGGGCAAAAGCAGACTTTGACATTGTAAGCAAGTCAGCTAGCTTCAATATCTGAAAGAACACCAGAATAAATTATCAGATAATCAATTCATAAGCACCTAGAGGATATCAAGGTAATCTAGGACAACCTGGGTTCATTTGTTAAGAACAAATAATGTCAAAGCAATCTAAATCCCTTTTTGACAGCGTAACTGCCTAATAGTGAATGGCAAAATAATAGGTATTTATGTCTGGATTTCATAAGGATTTCAACAATGTCTCATCTGACCTTCGTCTAAGCGTATGGCAGAAATGTGATGTAAATTAAATCATCATGCACTAGGAGCGTAATTTGTGGAGATACATTTTAAAGGAAGAGCTCTCAGTAAGTAGTTTGCTGTCAAATGGGTGGATAGCTTTTATAAAGGAGCCTCCATACAGGTCTGTGCTGGTCCTAGTCAAAGATCAGAATTTGTAAGGTTCTGGTTAACGGAGAAATGGCAAAAACCTGAAAGGCAAGTGACATTCCTTTCTTTGTGTCAGCATCGATTTGACTGATCTCTGTGAGCACTTGTTAAGATATACTGCCTTAGAACAAGAGCAATTTCTGAGAGCCCTTCCAGTCCTACCTGTCTTTATTTTTGTATTTACTTAACTATTTGACTGAAATTAGAGTTTTCTGCTTGATGTTATTTTATTAAATTTTGTACAGCTGTTTTCTTTTCAGTACACCTATGGAACTTCACGTACAAGCTCAGAGTAGGGGCATGAACAGGTTAAGCTGATGTTGTTGATTTGTCTCTCAAAATGATATAGACCGTCTCCTGGTTTGATCAGAGGGTCACTCATGCTTTTGTGTGCACGTGGGCCAAAATGGAGCCGGCACCATCTTCCACACTTCTGAGCTTCTGTGCTTCTGCCTGCTTCTGTGCAGCCACTATGGCGAGATTTATACCTCAAGCTTTGTCTTTACAACTCTGTGTTTCTAGTCCACGAAAGTGTTTAATAAATTGTATATGTGAACAGTTTTGGTATGCAAATATAATACATCTGGAAGAAGGAATATATTTTTGTCTGTGGCACTAGGTTTTTAATTTTATCTTTGTATATAGCACAAACATAAGAGAGGAGTTTGGGCAGCTGAAGGGAAGATGGGTCAAGAAAGTTTTTGGGGGTAGGGGGATTAAATATATGTGAACCAGCAGCTATCAAGTTTTATGTCACAGTCAGTCTGAGGGATAAAATACTGGTTTTTGTCGTGAAGTGTGTCCCAGATTCTCACTGGCAAAACCTGTAGCCACAGGCATATCATTTTGAGTGTCATGTGTCACACAGAGACTGGAGACTAAATGAAGTATGTGCGCTGGAGCTTACAACAACAACAGCAATAACAACTAAAAAAACCCAGCCCATATCAAATCCCAGATTCAGAATGATGCATTTCAAAGGGCTGCATGGTGTCAGACTCGGCATCATTTCACATCGGCAGCCAGATCTGTCAGAGTCAGGTTCTATAAAACATAAAAGGAGATGAAGAAATCCTTGCATATACACACACATGCGCACACTTCATGTCACACACTCGGCAGGTATTCAGAGAGGAAAGAGTTACATGAGTATATGCAGATATTCTCCCCTGGACTCAAGTAAAGAACCGTTAACATCCTAAGCACACCCTCTCCTACCTAGAAATACACACACACACCCCGAGTTACTTTCGAATGGTTTATGTGTTTCTATATAGCAATTTTATTATTTCCCTTCTTAAATAGCCTCCCTGTGATTCCGTGGCTGCAGCTCTCACTGTGTCATCCTCCCAGGGAATAAGGGCACAAATCCTGGCTGTGGAAAAGCCACAAGTCAGAGGCTTTACAGTTCTGCCACCTTCTTCCCCAGTCAAATTGTGCCTAGTCATGGGCACACAGGGCCTGATTCTAGCACAAATGCTTCAAGTACATGAGACCTGTGCCTTCTGCTACTGTAATAGCTGTTGATTTATTAAAGTATTAAAAATCCATATCTTGGATAACTATGGTCAGTATTTGTGATCTAACATGAGGTTCCTAAATTCGTGTTTACGCCTCTTAATAAAGATGTTGTCTTTGGCATAGAACAGAGCTACAAGAGATAAATGTACTGATCTAAGATAAGGGAGGATAAAATTCTCCCTTGCTGCTGAACACAGAGTTGTTCTGAGTGACTTCACTGATGGACATAACCACATCCCTGACAGATAGATTGTGGCAGTGGTTCAGGATAGGCAGGGTTTAGTCGAGCTAGAGAGGGGTTGTGCAGTGAAACCCAAGGAGGGAGAGGAGATTAGTTAGTTCCCTGACTATGTTTTATTCTCCTGAATTTGGTACTCCTCTATTCTGAATCAGTTCAACTTATTGAACTGATGGTATAATAATACCCAGCTCCCACCCCTCTCCCCATGTCCTTTAACTGTTCCAGAAGTGACCAGCTGAAGAACATAAAGATCATAGAAGTCACTTTGTGCTGGGTGTAGCATAAACCATAGATCCTTACCAGGTGTTTCTGGATCATGAAAGGGATGAGCCAGGGCTGGGGGCATATTTTTAAGCTCTCTCTTGAGTTAAAGCACTCAAATAGCATAATTTCTCCTGCATTCTAGACAAGATAATTGACCTCACTGTTAAATTTTTTTGGTGTTTCTCTGAATCTGCCTTGTGCCTGATATGCCTTTTTCTAATATGGTACAGTCAAGTACTGTCAGAACTCTTTCCTATGTATCTATTTAGAGACTGTAAACTACCTTAAATAAACAACTTAAGCATCCCAGTTGTCATGGAGGGTTCCCATATTATACCTGTATCTTGCTTCAGAACCCTTCAGCATCATTTCTTCAGATGCATGTATTTGGTTTCCTCTCATAATCTGTACACATTTTTACAGGTCCATGTAATCCTAGAGACACTCCCATTTTGGAAACTCTTGTGCTACATATATGACTTCGCACTTGACTGTAGTTGGACATGTGTTGTTCAGATAAACCCAGTTTATGAAGGTCTCCAGATGGATCTTTATAACTACTATGTCCCATCATTACTTATTTCTCTGCCAATTCTTCTGTCACACAAATGGATTCTCTGTTTTTCTTGTAGTTAGAGATATTGAGTAGTTTTGTGCCCCAAACAGTTTTCTTACGTGCTCAGTAAAATAACTCACATATAATGATGATTCCTCATTTACAGTTATTTTTTTATGATATATCAGTTGAGTGGGAATTGAATTTGTTAAATAAGGGTGGCATTGATTTGTGTAGTGCTGTTTTTTTATCAAATACCAGAACAAAGTCAACTGCCTTACAGAAACCTAAATATATTATATCATACCAGTTACTTTATCATGCAAATTTGTAAATGCAGCAAAACTGATGTTAAGATGGGACAAGATATTCTATATCGTTGCATTGTTTAGTATCAGTCAAGCCACCTTCTTTTTATAGTTCACTGACTGCTTCCCACTTTCACAGAATTAATGCCAGGCTAAGCAGCCCAGAAGCCACACAGCATGCTATTTAGCTTTGTAAATATTTGCACACATCAGGTTATTTTCTCCTGTGTGCTAGAATTGTCTTGGTATTCTGAAGTTTATTAAACAGAAAGCAAAATTAAAGATTCTGTGTGGCTTACAGCTCACCTGGAAATAGCTTTCTAAACCCTAGAACCTTGTGTAAATTAGTCATCTAGGCGTCTTCCATAGGCTGTGCAAGGAGGGCAGTTTGCTTGTTTGTAAGGTGTATTTTTGAATATGTAAGATGAAATGCCAGAGGATGAAATGTCCTTTGGGGTGCTATTCTGTTTCTTTGGTTACAAAATGCATGAGGTGAGCACTTTATTTCATCTTTTGTGTAGCTGGTCAGTCAGTTGAGATGCTTGCCTGCTTCAGAAAGTTCCTCATTCCTCCTTTTAATAATCTTGTTCCCAGACATGCATAGCAATTTTTACTCATATGACCACACCATGTGGACTCTAAATTCTTCTTTAGCTACATATCCA